>CABHPP010140011.1:0-19126 GCA_902168425.1 Peromyscus attwateri | reverse complement strand
GTGTGTGTGTGTGTGTGTGTGTGTGTGTGTGTGTGTGTGTGTGTGTGCATGCGCGCGTGTCTGTGTGTGAGAAAAACACCCCATCTCAGCTTCATGGTTGTGAAGGAGAATTGTGGACTCCCATAGGATAATGGGCTTTTAATCTTCAGCACATCCAGAATAACTCATTGTCCTCCAAAATTCTTGTTCCTGCTCCCGTATTTATATCTTAGTGGTGTCCAAGCCACAGCCCCAGATGTAAAACTGGATCCTTCTCTTTCATCATCTTGACTAGGCAGCTCATCTCCAATCAGAATCCCATCAACTGTGCTTTTAAATGCTGCAGGGCCGTCCACCACTCTCCCAACCAATCCCTCCTTATCCAGTCAGGATTTCTGCACCTCATTTGGACTCCAGTCTCAACCCACCTACCTGTCTATCATCACCTATATTCAAGATCTTCAGACACACCTCATGTCTTTGTTTTATAAATGCAATGCATGCCTATTGTAAAAACTTGAAAAGTAGAGGGCAGAAAGCTTAAAAAAAAAAAAAAGTCCAATTATGCTTATTACTTCCATACATTTCTTTGGACTTTACTTTCTCTTTTGTTTGGGGGCTTTGTACCTATTGAGGGGGATGGGTCCTCCTTTGCATTCAACAAAAAGATTATGTTCTATGTAATTTGTATATGGCTTTTCCCACCTGACATAATGTAAGAATTGTTTTAAGTTTTTGAGACCCTCAGTTTTAATGGTTGCCTTTGTTTGTTTGTTTGTTTGTTTGTTGTTTTAGATAGTTCTAGGCAGGTCTGGAGCTCATTCTAATTCAGCCTGGCCTCAAACTCAACATTTTCTGCTTCAGGCTCTCAAGTGCTGTAATTACAGATACAACCATGCATCACCATCCTCCAGCTAGTTCCTAGTATTTTTATATCTATTATAATTTATTTTAAGTTTTCCACTTGAATCATGATGTTGTTTCAGTCATTTCACAAGAATACCACAAGAATGAGAAGATCTATCTTAATTATTTCATTTCCCAGATGTGAAATTATGAGGTATAAGGACAGTAGATTTCTAATGCTCCTGAGTTTTGTGTGTCACCAATTGGACTTGCCAGCAGTGTGAAGGATTTCCCACTGTGTCTCTGCCGGCAGGAAGGATTGTCAATATTATTCCTTTTTTCTTTTTCCTTAACATGCTTGTTAAATTGGAAAGTGAGTAATGCTATCCTATAGTTTAATTTTTATTTACTTGACTATTGCTGAGCCAAAAATGAACATACTTATGCGCAAGTTAGCCACTTGTGAGTTTCTTTCCTCGTGTCATTTTTTGACAACCCGTTTCCCTAGAGCAGCAGTTCTCAACCTTCCTAATGCTGCAGTCCTTTAATACAGTTCCTCATGTTGTGGTGACCCCCAACCATAAAGTTATTTTGTTGCTACTGTTTGTCTTTTAATTTTGTTTGTGGCTTTTGTTTGTTTTTCTAGATTTCTTTTTAATATATAGGTAGTCATGTAGTTGATTTTTTTTATATATAGGATAGGTAGTATTTCTAGTAATAATTTTTCTCATCACTATTGTGATTTCTGAGATTTCCTTCAGCACATTCAAAGGTCTTAGGTATGTATTGTGTGTATCATCTATCTAACTTACCATTTCAATACACAAGTGTATTCCTACACGCTCCGTACCATGTCCCCATTCTTCCACCCCATGGCCTATAGTAATTGCTAGCCACCTTGCTCATCACTGGAATAGCCACTTGGGGATTTCAGGGAATTGTCTCTGTGGGGGGGGGGGGTGAGGTATGATCTATGCTAACAAGTGTGCACTAGTGTGCATGCCCTTGTGCATGCTTGAGGAGGTCAGAGGAGGATGCTATGTGTCATTGTCTACCTTATTCCTTTGAGATGGGGGTCTCTCGTTGAACATTGAGCTTACTGCACATTAAGTCCTCCTGTTTCTACCCTCCAAAGTGCTGGGGTGACCGGCCGTCAAGTGGCCATGCCTGGCCTTTGACAGGTGCTAGGATCTGAATTCAGTGTCAATGCTTTCACAGGAGATGCTCTTAGACACAGAGCCATATCTCAAGCCTTCTAGATTTTCTTAAAAGTTGAATCCTAGACCCTTACCTCTGAAAACTGTGTTTTAGTAAGTCTATAAGAAAAATGTTAGAATCTGTTTGGGTTGTTTTTTTTTGGGGGGGGGGAGGGGGGAGTTGTTTTTGTTTTTATTTTTGTTTTGGCTTTACAGACAGGGTTTCTCCGTGTAGTTTTGGTGCCTGTCCTGGATCTCACTCTATAGACCAGGCTGGCCTCGAATTCAGAGATCCTCCTGGCTCTGCCTCCCGAGTGCTGGGATTAAAGGCGTGCACCACTGCCACCCGGCTAGAATCTGTATTTTTAAAGCTCCAAAATGAATAGGAAAAACAGCTAGGTTTTAGAACTATTCTCCTATGAGACAAGACCCCTTCAAGACATAAAGTTCTTCACTTCTCCAGATCTTCCCCTCCTCTCTCATCCCTTCATTGGCTGTTGTTTGTCCTTCAGCCATCATGAACCTAGAGCCCATGTCAGTGTTCTTGCTTCACCCTGCACCTGGCATATCTCTCCAGACCCCACCCTGCTCACAGATGGAACCACCCTCTCCCTTGTGAATAAGTCTTCTCAAGACACACCACGTGTCCCCAACCTCCTTTGAGCCTCAAGAGCTTTCAACTTCTTTATTGCATGTGATAGCGTCTGTTTGTTTATATTTTCATCTTCTGTCAGTCATCCATAGACACTATGGACTGCTTTGTGTCCCTGTGCCTGGCAAAGCACCTGGCACTCCCTAGAATGAGGAAGCGCCTAATAAATGTTGGCACTCTCCAGCATCCAGGAAGCACCTAATTAATGTGATCTATCATGAAATGCCAGGCCCTGAAAAAGTTGCTTCTCCTGGGCACAGAATCCAAGTGGTTCTGCCCTAGATTGTTAGATGTCTGCACGGAGGGTCAGTCTTGGCTGACCTGTAGTGTCCGCCATCTGCCAGAGTGCAATTTATAACCTACCTCAGGACCCTGAGCCTTCAGCAGCCCCTGCGGTGGGGAGGAGTAACAGAAAGACAGGTGAAAACTGATCTGATGCCGATCAGCATTTCTTTCCAAGCCTGCCATCTGATCTGAGGAACAAAGGAGGACCCCGGGAGGTTTATCAGTCACTAAGATGCCGTTTACAGGGGGAAACGATAAACTGTACATTGCTGCCAGTTTTGTCAAACTGGTACGTCAGACGGCATCATTCACAGCCTCCTGTAAATCAGGTGTGCCCCCACCCTTCCAAGTGTTCCATGCCAACAGACTCTAAAAGTAACGTAGAACTGAGCCTACCTACCGCTGTTAAAGGCTCCTTTTGTTTTTAAGATTCAAACTGATGCTGGGAACCGACACCACGTTTAAAATGGAGGTTTAGCCTTAAAGAAGGAGCTGAAAGAAAACCCTGAAGAGACAGGGTGAGCACAGTTTAGTTACCTACCCGGAGGGCATAAGGATGAAGAGTTTGTTCGGGAAGAGAGGGAAAAAAAAACAACCACCCTGGAACAATGGGGTTTTATTGTACTGTTGGGACGTGGGTTTCAAAGGTGAAAGTGTCATTTTACATACTCCCGCTCTGCCTGACAGGAAGTGTGCCTGCTCTAAAT
Source organism: Peromyscus attwateri (assembly GCA_902168425.1). Classification (NCBI taxonomy): domain Eukaryota; kingdom Metazoa; phylum Chordata; class Mammalia; order Rodentia; family Cricetidae; genus Peromyscus; species Peromyscus attwateri. The sequence goes on along the minus strand of CABHPP010140011.1, from coordinate 15,461 downwards.
CCTAATTTGGGTGTGTTCCTGTAGAAACGTTGAACCCCCTCCTGAGGGAAACAGAAACTCAATCGTGCAGGAAGCTAGATACTGAGAAACAGTGTAGCTCAGCCTGGCAGTCTGTGGCTGGTGTGCAGGCAGTCAGAGAAAGACCTGCTCCTCTCCCGAGTGGCCACAATCTTCTCTCCCAGCAAAATGAGAGGCAGAAGACTGCCCCTGGACATTCAGATTTTCTATTGTGCCAGGCCTGACCAAGAGCCTTTTGTGAAGGTAGGTGGGAACGTGTCTGGTGTCGGGAAGCTAGGTGCTCTGTCCCTGCCATGTGTTCTGAAATCCCGGGACGCGTTCTTTTATCTGCTGTGGAGGTTACTGCCCCCTCTTTCTGAAATCCAAAATCCGTCCTTGACTCTTTTCATTCCCCAGCCTCATTGTGTACTGTTAATAAGTTGTAGAGTTTGAAAATAGAAACAAAATGAAGTGTTTTGTTTAATACACTTAAAATGTTAGATTGGTGAGTCTTTGAAAGCGTTTCTCTAACTTCTCCATCAGAAGATAGGAAAATTCATGAGCGTATTTTCCTACCCAAAATCGGGCTCAGAAGATGAATAATTTGTGCATGTCGTTGTGCATTTTGAAAGCCAAACAGTGCGTTACCTGACAACTTTCACTAAATGTAAATTAGATGCCTTTCCTCTGTAATATCAGCTGTGACTACCACTGTACCTGGGCATTTTAGAGAATTAGTTAGCTACCTCTTAAGTGTTTCAAAATCATGCAGTGATTTACTGAGAAGTTAAGAGGGACAAAATGTTGTTTTTAAGGTGAGGACTTTGGTAGTTCATAAACCCAACTGTATTTAAATAATAGATGTGTGTGATATAATGTCTTCCGATTTAGAAGGGAAATGTTTGATCGTTGTGAATTGTGTAGAAGAAATCATAGCCTCGTTGTAACTTAGAGTAAAGCTCCCCGTGTCTCCCGTTTGCCTCTGGTGGCTGTTATTATTCATTATTTCTATTAGTCTTGGTTGCTATGTACACAACCAGGAAGCCTGATTAAAAACTATCGTTATCGCTCCAAACTCCCTATTTATAGACTTTGTGAAGGATCTCTGATTATTTCCTTTGCAATTCAAATTTGTACACACAGGCTAAAAGAGCCTGACTTACATGTTTTCCAGGTTGTAAATTGTGTGTGGAGTCGTACGGTTCTGAGCGAGCAACAGCAAGAGAAAAGCTGAAAAGCTTGGGACTTTAATCATGCATACTAAATGCTCAGCTGTCGTGGTTCAAATTCTGCATTTGTTCTGCATTTGAAAATTAGTCATTTCCCCCAAAAGCCCTTTTCTGTTTGCCTCCTGCTACCCAACATTCTATCTTTCCAGTCAGCTGTGTGCTGGGGTGGTTTGGGGGAAAGCACATCTCGTCTTCTACACTGGGTTGGTTTTGTCGCTTCAGATTATCACTGTTGAAGAGGCAAAACGCAGGAAGAGCACTTGCAGCTACTATGAGGAAGAAGAGGAGGAGGAGGAAGAGGGACTGCCCATCCTGCAACCCCACAGCGCGCTCCTAGAGAACATGCACATTGAGCAGGTGGGTTCCCCACAGACTGAGCATTGGGGTCTTCCAGGTCTCAAAAAGTGTCCCTTGCCCATGGCCACCAGTGAAACAGCCAGGTGAACAAGTGGAGGCACAGAGCCTAGCCATAGCCAGTATCCCTTCTCCACTTAGGAAAAGTCACAGCAGCCTTCCGCACGGCCTTCCTGGGAATGTAGGGAGCTGACAAGATCTCAACCTCCTCCTTCCAAACCCAAAGAGAAGGCCATTTCTTAACATAAAAAATAGAAGAGCTCTCCCGTAGTCCTAATGCACCTAAAAAGGATCCAACTTTATCCTAGCTAGTATATGTGGCTTTAATTTATTAGGCTTATTTTAAAAAATAATAATAAAGCACATGAACTTTCTTGTTTTGTGAGGAACACACCACCTGCCTCCAAGGAAAGACTTCCTTTCTGTAGACTTATCTGTGTGTGCTTTGTCTTTGCTCAAAAGTCTGCAACTTGAATTTTGTGAAATAGTATGTGTGTGCTTAGTGCACTGAATATGGAATCTCTTACTTTTTCCACCAGTTAGCTTAGGAAGTTGAATTTTCAAAACCTTAAAGACTCAAACCAGGGCAGCCCAGAGACTTGAGGAGACAGCTATAGAGGTGGGCGTTATGCTGCCACTGAGGCTGACTTCCGATGCTCGGATACATTGCATTTCATAACTGCTTTGATAACGTTTCTTAGAGAGATACTCTTTATTAGTATTTATGGCAGCTAAGCTTAAGCTAAATATAGATGAAAGATACAGGAACAAGGTGGAGAAAGTCCCTCTGAACTCTCATGGAAAACACTTTTCCTTGGTCTCTAGGACACTGTAGCAGCTTTAAACCTATACAAACTTAAAACAGCTGGAAAAATATAAAATGATAAAAGCCAGATTGAATTATAAGGGAAAGAATATGTCTAGTTAAATACCCCTTTGGCCAACTTGATCTTGGGAGTCTTCAAAGGTACAGTCATGCACTAATAGGGACACTTTGCTCTGTGATGTACCACATAATCACCCAGTGACATAGCTCATCTGGTTTGTGTGAGACATTCCTGGGACATTCAAATTACCACAAATCTGCCTAAGAAGACGTTTCTCCGCGTATGTATCTTATCCGTGAGAAACACGGGACTGCAGGATGACACAGAAGCCCAGAGTCAGGCTGTGAGTGAGGGCAGCATCTCCTGGGCAGCCTCCTGGCCAAGGGAAACAGTGTCCAGATTTCTCTTCTCCTTCTTGGCCAGTGGTAGCAAATGTTTTTGCCAGAGCAAAACAGGTCAAACTGTAAGTACATGATTCTTTAGTTTGAGCCACAGGCACTTATTTAATGCACAGATTCATGACTGATGAGTGGTTAAGATGTCTCTTTGTATTTCCTTCCTTGAACTGGCAGCTGGCCCGACGCCTTCCAGCCAGGGTACAAGGCTATCCATGGAGACTGGCCTACAGCACATTAGAGCATGGAACAAGCTTGAAAACCCTCTATAGGAAATCAGCATCTCTAGATAGTCCTGTTCTGCTGGTCATCAAAGACATGGATAACCAGGTGAGGCCTGTTCCTCTCACAGAGAACATGTGTTTTGTTTTGGAAATAGGGTCTCATGTAGCTCAGGCTATATAACCTAGGGTGGCTTTGCTCTTCTGAGCCTCCTACCCCTGCGTCCTGAGTGCTAAGATTATTAGTGTGTACTACCACAACTGATTATATGGTGCTAGGGATCAAGCCCAAGGCCACATGCATGCCAGACAAATTCTGCTAACTGAACTATATCCCCCACCTGAAAAGGTGTTTCAGTGATAAATATTAAGAATACCCAACAGGTCGTGCAGTGGTGGCGCACACCTTTAATCCCAGCACTTGGGAGGCAGGGGCAGGAGGATCTTTGTTAATTCGAGGCCAGCCTGGTCTACAGAGAGAGTTCTGGGACAGCCAGGGCTACAAAAGAGAAATTCTGTCTCAGGGAAAAAAATAAAATGAAAACAATACCCAACAGTAGAGAGACTAGTATAGCAACTCCCATGCTCAGGCTAAATGGGTTTTGCCATTCTTGCTTTATGTCTGTCTCTTCTTGTTTTTCTTGGCTGATGTATTTTGAAATCCTAATCTAAAGAAAATGGAGTGATTGCATCCTAAGGAATCTTCTCCCTGTGCTGACCAACGAGTAGAAAACAATAACCTAGAGCAATTTAAAGCTGGAAGTTAGGGACCATTGAGTATGCAGTTGCAAAGACTTTTCCCAAGGGTCTTAGTAGTGCCCATTGCTGTTGCCTCCAGAGTGGGAGATAGTCAAGCGTCTGTGTGCTGGCTCTGGGGTCCAGTGGTTCAGCAGCCATGGGAAATCCTTTCCTGATAGTACACTCACCTGTGTGGTGGGTGCCCTTTCCATGAGGTGTTCCAGCTAGGTAGTGCCCCATCCATTCTATACCTTTGCCTCCTCCTTCAAATCAGCTCACATTATGCATGGAATAGTGCAGGACTGTTTTTATTTACTGTTCAATCGGTCTGTTACATTGCAAAATCATTAATTAATTCGTCTAGTCAGGTTATGTCTAATCAGCACCTATTATGTACAGGATAACTCAGGTTGGATATTCTTCATTCAAGCTTCGTGGGATAAAATTGTTTTGAAATTTGGATTTGGGGAGTCATGGAATATTTGTATGTGTATAAGAAGATATTTTGGGGATGAGATCACAATTGTTTCACAATAACACACACACAAACAGACACACATACATATATACATACAGAGAGAGAGAGAAAGAGAGAAAGTTTTCATAATTTTGCTCATGGAACAGGTTCTTGGTGCAGAGTTTTCTATTTATGGTATCATGTTGGCAGTCAGAAAATTTGGGGTTTGGGAAGTTTTCAGATTGGTATTTCTCAACCTGTGTTCCTCACAGAAGATCTTAACTGTGAAGCACAACTCTCTGTCCTGTCTGTCAACTTTCCTTCCTGAATGAGGTATATAACCGGAACACTTTTTAAGAGAAATATATATAACCATGTGACCTACATCTAATCCCAGCACTTGAGAGGCAGAGGCAAGTGAATCTCTGTGAGTTCCAGGCCAGCCAAGGCAACACAGTGAGACCCTGTCCAAAAAAAAAAAAAAAAAAAAAAAAAAAAAAAAAAATTATGGTCCTGATGAGGTTACTGAAGACACAGTCTTTATGACTTTATTGAAATAATAAAAATTATGGAAAGGAGAGGAACTGTTACTATTTTTACTATTATTAGATCATGGTTGATAACTCCTATTTAATAATGATCTAAGCTAAATAATGGGTATAATTGAGATGAAATACCACAAAGTGCTTAACGTGAAGTTGCATAGCAAGTTATGAGATGTTTGAAAAATTAGGTGCTATGTCTCGGATAAAGTATGACTAGACACATGAATCGGTTACAAAAATACGCAATAGTTTCCTATCTGTTTAGCAGTGATATCAAGCTAGAATAATAAGAGGGCCACACTGAGAAGGTATCAATGAGGCACAGTTTCACCACGCTTCCAGCAGTGGTGATGTAACAGAGGCCTGATGCTGTAGCCTAGCCTTTGTCAGCGAAGAGCAGTGTTTCTCAACCTTTCTAATGCTGCTTCCTTTAAATGCAGTTCCTCATGTTGTGGTGACCTCCAACCATAAAATTATTTTGTTGTTACTTCATAACTGTAATTTTGCTACTGTTGTGAATCATAATGGAAATATCTGATATGTAACCCCGGTGGGGGGTCACAACCCACAGGTTGAGAACCACTAGAGTAACATCTTGGGCCCTGGAGATGCTTGAGCTAGTGAGGATACTTGGACATTAGCTCTGCACATTCCAGCTCCTCCTCCACCCTCAGAAATGAGGTGACTTTGCTGTCCATGAGAATATGACAGAGCTATTAGAAGCCAATATTATACATGCAGAATGAGAGTGAGACGCTGTGCAGAATCAGCGAAAGAGCCATGACTGGTGGGAATCATAAAAACAACAACCCTTTAAAGTCTCTGGAAATTGTCCTAAAGGCATGTAGCAAATGAAGAAATATTTATTCAAGAAAAATCTAATAAATCTCAGTAATAACAATGAAATTCTTTGGCACGTGAGACCCAACCGGCTTCCCATCCTTCCAACAACCCCAGCTCAAACCTGTAGTTTTACTCCGGGCCTGTGTGTCCCAGGAGATGGGCTCCCTCCTCTCTCAGCTGCTAGTCATCTGTCCCTTCCAGGGGCAGGTGCTCAGCACTTCTTATGCCCCTCCCAAGTTCAGTGTCCCAGAGATAAAAAGGCAGATAAGTATGGCCTCGAGGCAGAGGGCTCTTTTCTTCCACCCAGCCCTTCCTAACTCTGGGTTGGTGCTTCATCACAGAGATGGCAGGTTGTGGGTACCAGATGCTCCACTGTTCTTGCTCCAGCACTAGATGCACCTTGAGACAAGCCAAGGCCAGACCTGCACTTGGCTAACAGAGCAAAGTTGTTTTTCTGAGAAAAGCAGACAGATGTGTAGCCGACGCTTCGGTTCAGTGGCTTAGGGATTTGTTCCAAGAGGAGAGGCTGGCCATAGGACATGGAGCCCTGACAACCCCCCCCCCCCTCTTAGGGAACTGGGGCATGTCTTTAGATGAGTATAGGGAAGTTCAAGGCCAAGGGTATTCCCAGCAGTGATTACATTTTTGGCTATAAACAATTGAGAGGAGTTGGGTTCTCCACGAAGACAATGAGCTATGCTGTTGAGTCTTTAGCTTACCAGGAAGAACCTGGAAGGGAGCTAAGCAGAATCTTCTTAAAATTGGGATAACTTCCCAGACTCACTGAGGACAGGAGCTCTGCCCCTTTGCAGTCAAACCAAACTATCCGGTAATTTGTAACACATGGAATTGTTAGATTATCAGATCTTCAGCAATTAATAGAGTGTGGCTTATGCAAACAGCATTAGTGAGGCACAGAAATGTAACATCTATATTGCAGTATTTCACCATCCCACTATTTCTGATACTGTTGTTACCCAAAATGTACCCATCTGGATTACAAGCCCAAAGCAAACTGCTAATGGGATTGAGAGGCAGGCCTGTGTTACGGATTTGCAATCACAGCTGCTCTTGGGGCAGATGAAACCCTATCTCAAAATAAAGAGGAAAAAAATGGTTTGGTGGTAGGGCCAGGGCTGTAGCTCAGTGGCAGGGTCCTTTCCTACCATGTGTGAGACCCTAAGGTCAATCCTTAGAGAAAAGAACAATTAGATATTCACAGGTTTTATTATATTAACCTTCACTATATCCTTTCCAATTTTCTTTATTTGTATGGATTCTTTTTTTTCCATTATTGCTAACTGTACTGCATTTTCATTATGGACAAATATCATTATATACAAATTGTTTTATGTACTTTTTCCACTAAATAAATGAATAGAACAAAGAGCATAGATATTTGTTTACATAGTTCTGAGCAACATACCCGATACATAGCCCTGGTATGACTCAATCCCTCATCCTTAAATAGAATTTCATAATCACTGAAAAACTTTTAGCTGAAAAAATATTACTTAGAATTTTATTGAGGGCCTGAGAGTATGGATAGCATTTCCTGCTAATTGTCTGAAAGGAGCCCATTTCCACCTATTACTTTCTTGTCATATTTTAAGATCATGCTTCAAAAAAAATACATAAATGCCTCTCTATTGTACCCTAGTTCCTTAAGAAAAGAGAAAATAATGTTTATATTTTATTAGAAAACATATTTTATTTTTCTTTGTTTTTAGCAGTTGTAAAGAAAATTTGGGGGTAGTAAGTATGAAAATCTTTGTTTAGAACTAGAAATCTCGAATGTTTAGTATTTTAAATATAACTAGTGAAGAAGAGAGCACACAGTGATTCTGAACTAATTAAAGTATTGGTTTTGAAAAAATCTGAGACATTTTCAAATAACCTCTATTAAAGCAATTTTTTTCAAGTAGGCTCTGGAGTGGAAGATCCATGAAGTGCTGAGTGACATTTTATATATATATATATATATATATATATATATATATATATATATATATGCGCCTACCTCTCCTAACTCTCACACATATGTACTGATTAGGGTGGGGATAGACAGGCTGAGCCAGTGCCTGACCGTATTCAGTAACATGACTCTCCTACCTCCCAATAAGAGATAGAAGAACCATTGATGTAAACGCATCACATTTCAAGTCAAGGGGTGTTTTTTGTTTTGTTTTGTTTTTTTTGTTAAATGTCACTTCAAACTAAGTATATTGATCTGTCATATTTAAGCATTTTCATTACTCATTATTGAAAACTGAAAGGAAGGAAAGGTCATTTTCTTTTGGAGAAATGTCCAGCCTTGATATCACATATAAAACACATAAGAAAGCCAGATATGATGGCTCACACCTATAAGCCCAAGCTGCTAGAGCAAGAATATTTTGTTGAATGCTAGCGGCTAACCTAGCTACACGGAGAGCTCCAAGCTAGCCTATCCAGTATTATAAGACCCTGTCTCAAGAAACAAAAGTCAACACAAAACTACATCATTCTAGAGCCGTGATTATGTCCTGCCAAGCACTTATTTCCATACATAACACATATCTTCTTGTTTTTCTCCGTGTTTGACTTCAGCGGCCTTTTAACAACTGAATTGTTGGCCTTTAATAAATACATTCTCTGAGTTCTTTGATGGATTTTCCATGTACCAGGAAACCCTGGCCACATGGGTTCCAGTTAGAGCTGGGGATATTGTGGTAATTGGCTTTGTTTGATGCTTTTTTTTTATTCCCACTTAAGAGTTCTAATTTAGTAATAACCTTTGTTGAAAGAGTTATAAGAGCTCAGAACAATAGTGTGTCAAAAATATTTCAGAGAGTCTCTCTATGGGTGTTTAGTTTTGAAGATGATTAACTCTTCTGTTTTCTTTTAATAGATATTTGGGGCATATGCAACTCATCCCTTCAAGTTCAGTGACCACTATTACGGCACGGGCGAAACTTTTCTCTACACCTTTAGCCCCAATTTCAAGGTACCTGGATGGTTGAAATCCCTGAATGGCCAGTGTTGTGTGGTCAGCAGTCAGGGCGGGTGGGGTGCCCAGACACTGGGATAAAGAGCTGCCCTGTAATCTCACCTACATTCTTTACTCTGAGTTAGTTCCCCATGCCTGTAGCACGCAGACTACCCAGAGACCCAGCCTTAGGGGTTTCTCAGTCTGAGATGCAGGAGGAGACTGAAGGCCAGAGCCCACACATTGTGGAATGGTCTTTACTATTTCGTAATCATTGGTGACCTCACCGCAGCCATTCTGCAGAGCACTTCCTTAGTCAAAGGTGTGTTCTCCTTATACACAACATGGCTAGTCAAGAGGTCTTCTCTGCTGATTCTCCAGATTGAAATGTCTGTTGCTGTTTTGTGTTTCTGCCCCTAGGTCTTTAAGTGGAGTGGAGAAAACTCCTATTTTATCAACGGAGACATAAGTTCTTTAGAGCTTGGTGGTGGAGGGTAAGATTCTTGTCATTTTCTTGCGGGAGGTTCTGTTTTGACCCAGCTAGTCTATTTGCTTAGATTAATTAGGGCAGTGCACTCACACAGGACACTGAGAATCAAAGAATAAATGATTTATGAAGGTGCCATAGAGACTTAACACTATCTGTCCTTTTGGAGAGACCTGTCTATGCAGCTTGCTTTTATTTGGTAAGCAGTTTAGAGTTCTGTCTGTCGTGGCCTAAAGGAAAGAAAACCTGGTGAAGGAAGACAGAAAGCATGCCATGTATGGGGTGTCACTGAAGTTCCTTTCTTCTTTAACCTTGTTCCAGGGGACGGTTCGGTCTGTGGCTAGATGCCGACTTATACCATGGGCGCAGCAACTCTTGCAGCACTTTTAATAATGATATTCTCTCCAAAAAAGAAGACTTCATAGTTCAGGACCTAGAGGTATGGACATTTGAGTGACATTTAGGCTGCCTTAAAATATGATATCAAAAAGACTGGGTTAGACTAGCCCTCTCACTGGAAGAAGACGAGCCCTAGCCCTGGCTGCCTCATCTCACAGCAAGGCTTACTTTCTGCCGTCATCCCAGAGCATGATAACAACGCAGAAAGACTCTGAAAGGTACCCGCAGAGGGCAGATGCCGAAGACATCTTTCTGAAGACAGAAATCTGAAGTCCAGATTGTTAAAAGACTTTGTGCTCCCACCGCTTTCAGACCCACGCTGTGAGAAATCAGAGTGTTTATAGATGTATGAGTTGAACGCAATTTTTATTTTTGGTAACTGTGAAAAACAAAGATACTGTGGACATATATACCTGCCTTGTGTATTTATCAACATAATTTACCAAATGTATAGTTATTGTTTGCCATGGAAAGCTGAATCTGACTTAGAGAAATTGAAAGGACATAGCACTTAAAGGGAATATCTGATTTTTTAAAGCTGTTTTATTTATTGTTTCTAGTATATTGTCTGAAATATGTTGGCATTTTTTTCTTTTAATGTGTCAAATCCTGAAATAAAGAAATGTGTACCTTTTGTGCTTATATTTGGGGAACAAGTCTCTTTTGATTTATATAGTTGGATACTCATTTTTTTTTTGCCCTGATTATTTAGGGTGAGATAGTCTTAATGTTTTAAGACTATGTATCTCTCTATACATACATTTTCCAAAGCTCATTACCAATGTTCATTGATCTGACTATTATAGACAAGCTTTTCGTTTAGTTTTTAAAGTACACGTTGATACCCTAAGCATTTGTGTAAAGCAGAACATGGTATCTCTCATAGTTGTAGGTTGGTGTCTCTCAAAATGGGAACCTTTATGAACGTGGACGTACAACAAATCCTACTTCTGAAAAGAGAATGTTTTGCTTCTTATGAAATTGTGTATTCATAATAGTAACTTAGTTTTTTAGTTTTCTCTCTTTTTTTTTTTTTAATACAGTTTCCTTCCAGGTGTTTACATGAATGAGTAGCCCTCTGTTTTAAAGGGGAGTGTTTAATTTCTCCATTTTTAATGTCAGATGAAAATGTCAAGTTGGACCAATTTTCTTGGTTTCTCTAATTCTATTGGAGGAAAAACAAAACAGTGTAAAGAATTGCATTTATATCACAATTGAAAGAAAAAAGAGAAATCTATTTTTTAAAGTAGAAGCTCACTTTCACATCGTAAGACATCTTTTATTTTAAACAGTAAGAAATAAAATCATTAACCTTGTTGATTGCCACCCTTTTATGAAAGCCAAAGACTACTAATGGGAAAAAAATTTTCAATAATAGCCAAAGCTGAAAAGTAGTCTATCACAAATCATTTCCCCACTCATCATTGAAAGGAAAATTAGCATACTGAGTTTACATATCTGTTTACGTTCAGGATATTTTCTTTAAATTTTTTCTTCAATTTTAGACTCCTTGTAAGAAAAGAAAGCACCCAGTGGCCTCTGTCAGGTCATCAGTTGTTATATTCACTGCCATTCCGTGCTAGTTTAATGAATGCTATAAAATTTTAAATCTGTAGACCAGACACACTTTTCACCTGCAGTCTCCCATTGCGGACTCTTGGTTAAAAACACATAATTTGAACTTGGTCTGCTCATACTCATGGGTTGGTGAGATCCCAGAAATACCTTGTGGTGATCATGCTCACCATTTATGCCATTTGTAACCACATGCTGTTAATGAACAAGATGGTCATTTGCCTATAGATCACTCTTACCTAGTTTAGTCCATGATGCTATACTCGTGAGAGCATATCCAGATGCTGTATTCTCTATTTAAAACAGTATTGTCTGAACAGGAATGTGTGATCCTTCATTATGGATATCAACTACATGTAATGCAATGCTATTCCAATATTTTCAATAAAGGAATTTATGCATTCAGTGTGAATTTCTTTCCTAAAGATTCATTCATCTGCCATTTACTGGATACAGTGCTACCTGGGAGACATGAGGTAACAAAATGCGTCACACTATTTTTTTATATCCATCCCTGTAAGAATTGTGTTTAGACTATCTCATAGTCTATTGAGTATGAAATGGCATTAGGATTAAAGCAGTGTACATACTTAAATTTAAAATACTTCGTCTTGGCAGGCGGTGGTGGCGCACACCTTTAATCCCAGCACTCGGGAGGCAGAGGCAGGCGAATCTCTGTGAGTTCGAGGCCAGCCTGGTCTACCAAGTGAGTTCCAGGAAAGGCGCAAAACTACACAGAGAAACCCTGTCTCTGTTTATAAACTAAGATCTTAAGAACAAAAAACCTTCATCTTGCAGGCAGAGAGATGGCTCTGTGGTTAACAGAGCTTCTTGCTCTTGCTGATGACCTGAGTCATTTCCCAGCATCCATGTCAGACATTTCACAACTGCCTATAGCTCGAGTTCCAGGAAAGTTGTTTTCCTCCACAGGCAACTGCACTCATGTGTGTGCACGTATGTATACAGGTACACTCACAGTCTCACCCTCACAAACATGCACTGAAAAATCGTAAGAAAAACAATTTTTTAAGAACGGCTTCATTATTAAAATTTTCAATGATTATCTGGGCTGTTGGGGAAATGGTGTGTACAGACCTGTTTGCCACAGGTTTGCCACAAGCCTTCCCTTTGTAAAGAACTGCAGTGTGTCCAAGGTGCAGTGCACTGAAGTATGATGAGGCATGCCTGTTGGAGGGTGTGTACCAGTGGGGAGACGGGGAGGAAATAGCCGGTAATAAACTGCACTCAGAGGACACCTTCATTGAAAGCTACCTCCTCATGTCCTGTAGCTCCTTCTAGTTCTCCCATCGGTTCACGGCAACGGCTCCTTTTACAGTTACTAGAGCTCTCCTGGCTTTATAAAACACATTCAATAATTTTAATAGTCTAGTATCCCATGTGTAGATGCCTCCTTATTCTCATATCTGTTCCATCCTGCGTGCTGATTTCCATTAGGGAGACTTTAGTACCTTCTGCCACATAACTCTACAGATGAAGACTCCAAGCGTCTTTATTTCTTCACAATTTCTCAGTTCAGAGGTGCATTTGCAAAATCTTAGGTGAGGGCTGGGTGTGGTGGTACATGCCTTTTGTCCCAGTACGCAGGAGGCAGAAGCAGGCCAGCCTGATCTACGTAGCAAGGTCCACACCAGCCAGAGCTACATAGTAAACTGAGTAAGAGGAAAGCCAAGGGGTAACTTATATAAAATTCAAAATAAGGTGACACACTCACCTATTGGTTGTAGTGTTAAGGCAACTCTACGTATTTAAAAAGGAGGTTTATTTTGTGGGGTAACTTGCAAGTAAAGGGATAGGTTACAGGGTCTGGGAAAGGTGTAGCACAGTCTGGCGGTGTTCTCTGGAGAACTCTGCTCAATCTACCTCCAGCGTCCAGGATCCAGGAACCAAGAGAGCCAGCACATCTGGCTCTTAAGGGCTCCTGTCTTGGCCCGCCTTGTAGGCGTGACAGTTACTGAAGCCTCAATGAGAGCAGTATTTCCAGGTCAAAGCTGGAACAGCTACCCACTACACTCACCTTTTGTGTAACTGTCAAAAGTGCCTCCAACCATCTCCTGCCCATCAGAATTCTTTCATATGGGAAGTTCCAACCTGCAGAAAGCCACATCCTCTTACTCCCTTGCCTGTGGACTTGATCCACGATGACCTCCTAACAGATGGTTTCTTTACTGAGGAAAGTAACTGTCACAATTCATAGCAAACTCTAAGGCCATACTCTGTCACCTTCCAGTCTAAGGTGTCTGGTGATGGAGAATAAAGCAGGCAGGGCCTCCCTGCTTTGGCCAAAGAGGACATCCAAGAAGTGCTTGTTGATGGACTGACTCTTTTATCTTTGATATCAGCACTGTTGAACGGATCATTCTACAATGATGGGGATGTATCACGAATGTCATTACCATTTATGGATTTACTCATTCGTGTATATTTGTACAAAATGATGAGTTCCCTTATGCCATTTTACAAACACATATGTACTTTGCTCATATGTGCCTCCCGTTATCTCTCACTCACTCTGTCTCCTCCCACTGGTCTCCCTCCATTTCCTAAATGGTCCCCCTTCCGCTTTCATGTTGTGTGTGAGTGCGCACGGGCTTGTCTAGATAGCACATATGAGGAAAAAAACATGTAATATTTTTCTTGCTTATTTTGCTTAACATAAGGCTATCCACTTTCATCTTTTCCTGCAAGAACACAGTTCCTCTTTATAACTGAGTACCATAGTGTATGTGGACCACTTTTTTTTTAATCTGTTCATTAGAGGAGAAAGGCTAATGAAAGGAAGACCAAAAAAAAGAGTATAAAGAATCAGTATAACAAAGAGTTGGGTTCGAAAAGATAAAGAAGATTGACAAATCCCTAGCCTCACTTAACCCAGAAAGGCAGAAGAACCAAGTTAATAAAGGTAAGAAGAGGAATGTCACCATAGTTACCAAGGAAATCCAGAGGATCATTAGAGGAGAGTGTGGGAAACTCGTACTCTGAGAAATAGGGGACCTAGAAAATAAGTGGGAGTGTGTTCCTGAACCATGACTTGCCAAGAATGAATGAAGACAAGAAAGCAACTGCCTCTGAAGCAGTACCAAGCCTCCCAACAAATAAAGCCCATGTCTTTATTTTTATAAATAAATGTTTATGACGTCTATCCAGGTATCAATTCTACCAGATCTTTGTTCTCTATGAGAAGAACCAAACGCACACTTTCATGAAACACTTAAAATGAGCCTTGAATGGTGGGAGGAATAACTTTCATAATTTATATCATTTTAATTTCTTTAAAGTTAATTTCTTGAAAAGCCACATGTGACTAGTGATTGCCATAGTTAATCGCACAGCTCTAGGCTAGGATGTGAACGTTAAGACGTAATGATGTACGAATCCCTCATGAGAAGAGACTTTAGTTCCTCACACTTTGGTGGGTTTCTATCATTGTGGAACTTTGTAGTTAGGTGCCACCCAAGGTTCTAGTGTTTCTCCCACTACCTAGATAATCAGTTCATTAAAAAACTAGAGAGTCGGGGCTGGAGAGATGGCTCAGTGGTTAAGAGCATCGACTGCTCTTCCAGAGATCTTGAGTTCAATTCCCAGCAACCACATTGTGGCTCACAACCACTTGTAATGAGATCTGGTGCCCTCTTATGGCCACAGGGACACGTGCAGGCAGAACACTACATAATAAATAAATAAATCTTAAAAAAAAAAAAAAAAAAAAAAAAACCTAGAGAGTCAAGTTCCTGGGAGTCTTTACGTACTGAAAAAAATAATGGGTCTTTATAAGCTATTGACCCCTATTTCAAACCAAAGGCAATTAGCCCCCTCCCCCTCCCCCAGTGCCCCTTGTCTCAGTTGTCCCTGTATAACCATCACACATGTTGTGGTCTATACCAGATACACCATTGCCCATGGCAGCTCTGTCGGGATCCCATAGTCTTGACCAGGCATACATAGATCCAAAATTTCTGATAGAGCAGGGGAATACAAAACAAAACAAAACAAAACAGAAAACTCTAGAATTAAATGTCCAGTTTCAGAACGATCAAGAATAACGGAGCACCAAGAATGCCTTACATAGTGCTATTCAATGGCCAATCATCCTTAGAAATTAACCAGCCTTCATGCCCCACAGCCACATGTAGAGTTTTCAGTATCAACTGTTAGATGAATTGGAATGAAGGATGATAAAGCGCTATAAGAGAAACCAGGAGGTACATAACCTACTACTATTACTCTCCTAAATGGACATAGCATTAAACCAATTCCTAATAACTTACTGTTATGCCCATAGATTAATGCATTTCTCAACCCTCATCAGAGAAGCCTCTATTTGAAGTAGATGGTTTTTTAACTTGCATACCCACAGCTGGCCAAGGTACAGAAAGAAGAGACTGTCAAATGTTCAGCACTAAATAAA
>CABHPP010140010.1:20797-49676 GCA_902168425.1 Peromyscus attwateri | reverse complement strand
GTAATCGGGTTTGCAACCAATGAGAAGGAAGAACCAGAACTCTTTATAAATCAACCGCACAGGAAGAAACACCCTTTTTGGAGAGCTCTCTTGGCGGGAGAAGCTAGCTGGCGGAAGCGGGTAAAGCTCCTAGCTCTGACCTCTTGGGCTTTCACCTTTACATTGGCTCTGTGTTTCTTATTTAATAAGGCAGTTGGTTACATCTACAGATGACTCCACAGAAGGTACCACCTGCAAATACAAGAACTGCAATGCATGTAAGCAAGTTATTAACGAAGGTATCAGAACAAGAAAGCTTTAGGACTGAGCAATTTCACAGGAGAAGTTTGGGATTTCCAAGTCTATGCAGAGAGGTGCAGCACCATCAGACTGTGGACTAGGACATCTATAATGCTAAACAAAAGGCAGATTAGGACCAACAGGATGTAACAACAGGGGTTCATGGTGACTGTGTACCATAAGGTTTATAAATGGCCACATAATGGTCATAGGCCATTTCTGGGAGGGGAAAATTTTCCATGCCAGTGAAACTGAGACAAAGCAGAGTTGAGAGATGCATTGTATATAACTGATGGTATTGTTTTGTGCTTGGATGTTCACCAACATCTTTGGGATGGTGTTTATGCTTGAACAGACGTCATTAATAGACAAAATGGATATAAAGAAATACATGAGGGTGTGAAGATGGAAATCTGAACAGGTTTT
This sequence comes from Peromyscus attwateri, assembly GCA_902168425.1. Classification (NCBI taxonomy): domain Eukaryota; kingdom Metazoa; phylum Chordata; class Mammalia; order Rodentia; family Cricetidae; genus Peromyscus; species Peromyscus attwateri. The sequence continues at coordinate 48,971 of CABHPP010140010.1, read as the reverse complement.
CAAGAAGGTGATTATGTTTCCCAGGTTTGTGACATGATATATGGACAATAATATACTATAGATTAGGGGTTCTAGTTCAGAATCATTTTCAGTCCAAGGAGATAAAATAGCTGTTTGGTTTTCAGTTCCATCTTGCTAGTGAGAGCACTGAAAAGACAGAGTAAAACACAATCATAAAATAAAATAAAATCAATCCAAGTAGCAGTATCACTTGATAATCTGATAGAAACATACGTATAGATATCTTAATATGTAATTGGTAGACACCCAAACTTAAAGAACTTAAAGAAAAGAATTTCTACATTTAATCCACTTACCATGCAGTGCTTGGTCAGAATACTTGTAGACCTTAATGTACTCTCAAGACTGCTCTCAAATATGTGTATGAAATAACATATATGTCATGTTTATAGCTGCCTTATTTAAAAGCCACAGGTTTTTTTTAAAGTAATAAACAGTTCCTTTCCTTGATGGAGAAAAGAAACAAAGCAATGGAATTTGGGTGATTATGGAAGCAAAGCAAAAGTATAACATGTCAGTAAAATTATAGAGAGGGATCACCTAGGAAAGAGACACCTGATTTTCAACATCTTTTTCTTTCTACATTTCACAAAATTCTCTTTCAAGATAAAAATCAAGCAAGATAATTTTCATTAAACCCAAATCTCACTTAAACAATAAGGAATAAAGATCCAATTAATACTGAGAAACTGCTGATATATGAAGAAAGATCATCTCTGAAAACATAGATGTAAGTCGTGTACTAAATAGATAAGTGTTTTTAAGTGAATCATACAGATTCTATTTCTGGGGGCTAAATAGCAAAGTTCATTATTGCAGTTAGTTACTTCACTATCATTATTATCCAAGTTGTGTATATATTTAAAGATGAATGTTGTAGAATGTAAGTTGTTAGAATGATTAATCTCATGATTAATCTCCAACTTTCAATTTTATTTTAAAAATCTGACATCCAAAAGATACATCAGTTTTATAATAAATTGCAGTATCTTTTTGAAATTAAAATCAAGCTGTTTCTACACAGTTGCTGATATTAAGATGGTATTCTTAATTTAGATATTGATATCAATGTATTTCTTATATGTAGCAATATATAATATACATATAAAAGAAAATAAAGCTATAAAGTACAAAAATTTTGAATGTATATTTTAATGTATCATTTTTTCATGACCCTTAAGTTTTGTTTTATATTTTTCACAGAATATTATAAATTGTATATGCTATTCATTGTGGCTACAAAAGATACCAGTAAGAAAATAGTTCTAAGAGCCAGGCGGTGGTGGCGCACGCCTTTAATCCCAGCACTCAGGAGGCAGAGGCAGGTGGATCTCTGTGAGTTTGAGGCCAGCCTGGACTACAGAGTGAGTTCCAGGAAAGGCTCAAAGCTACACAGAGAACCCCTGTCTCAAAAACAAAAACAAAACAAAATAGTTCTAGTTAGAATTTTGGCTTATTTTTTATAAAATGTCACAATACATTTAATATTTTCCCTCAAATACAATTGAAATATTAGTTCATCATGTATAACTGAAGTTCTGACTCAATTACAAAACTAAGAAAGAGATGTGCTATTAGAGTATCACCATTGAATACATCCATTTTCTCCATTTAGTCAGACCTTGTACATCCTTCTCTAGAGTCCATCCAGGTAAGTCTGCCTGTTCCTCTCCTTCATCACACACTCTCTCCATCCAATCAAAACTATCCTACACTCCACATCAAGTACCCCAACCTAATCTATCCCCCTCACCTGCTTTGTAACCAACTTCCAGGCTTCTGTCAAGAACCAACAGTATTTTTTTCTAAGAATAATCCAAACAGAATGCCCATCCCTTCTGAAGTATTCGTAAGATGTGACAAAACTATACATTGGACTAGTGAATGTAGATCAAGAAGGGGCAGTTCAGGTAACCCTTTGCCATCAGGAAACACATTGAGGGGCCTCTCACAGGCCCCCATGTCAAATTCAGTTCAGTCGTTTCCTGTCATCGTGGAGGAAACTCTTTCCTAGAACAATTAAAGAACCTAATGCCTATGGTAAAAAGACATATTGCTCTGGATAATAGATCAGCTTTAGAAAATAAAAAAAAAATTCAGGAGAAACCATAAATCAAAATTGATAAAGGTTCAATCTGAACAAGAGAGACCTCTTTTTTATTTTATAATTTAATTTAATTTTATGTATCAGCCACGGATTCCCTTGTCCTCCCCCCTCCTGCCCCCATCTTCTCCCCAGCCAACCCCCATTCCCATCTCCTCCAGGGCAAGGACTCTCCTGGGGATCCAGCTCAGCCTGATAGATTCCGTCCAGGCAGGTCCAGTCCCCTCCTCCCAGGCTGAGCAAAGTATCCCTGCATAAGCCTCAGGTTCCAAACAGCTAGCTCATGCACTAAGGACAGGTCCAGGTCCCACTGCCTGGATGCCTCCCAAACAGATCAAGCTAATTAACTGTCTCACTTATCCAGAGGGCTTGATCCAGTTGGGGGCTCCTCAGCTATTGGTTCATAGTTCATGTGTTTCCACTCACTTGGCTGTTTGTCCCTGTGCTTTTTCCAATCTTGGTCTCAACAATTCTCTCTCATACAAACCCTCCTCTTTCTCCCCAATTGGACTCCTGAAGCTCCACCTGGGGCCTGGCCATGGATCTCTGCATCCGGTTCCCTCAGTCATTGGATGAGGTTTCTAGCACTACAGTTAGGGTGTTTGACCATCCTCTTACCAGAGTAGGTCAGTTCGGGCTTTCTCTCGACCATTGCCGGTAGTCTATTGTGGAGGTATCTTTGTGGATTTCTGTGGACCTTTCTAGCACCCTGCTTTTTCCTATTCTCATGTGGTCTTCATTTATCATGGTCTCTTATTTCTTGTTCTCCCTCTCTGTTCTTGATCCAGCTGGGATCTCCCGCTCCCCTAAGCTCTTTTTCCCTCGAACCTTGCCCTTCATTACCCCCACTCATGTCCAGGTTGTTCATGTAGATCTCATCCATTTCTCTGTCATTGGGTGATCCCTGTGTCTTTCTTAGGGTCCTGTTTTCTAGGTAGCCTCCCTGGAGTTGTGAGTAGCAGTCTAGTTATCCTTTGTTTTACATCTAGTATCCTTCTAGGAGTGAGTACATACCATGGTTGTCTTTCTGAGTCTGGGTTACCTCACTCAGGTATTGAGGTAACTCACTCTAGATGATTTTTTCTAGATCCATCCATTTGCCTGCAAACCTCATGATGTCATTGTTTTTTTTCTGCTGAGTAGTATTCCATTGTGTATAAGAGAGACCTCTTAATTAGAAGAGGTTCATTAACCATCATGACTATTCAATTTAAATTAACTAATATGACTAGTAAATGCTTTTCATTTGATCAGATATAACTTGTCATAAGGAAACCTCCCCAAAGTAAAAGGTTGGGTCAGGGCTTCATTTTTGTCTTTTCAGGAGAATGAAGGCATCTAGCTAAGGAATCTGAAGACTACTGGATAAATGAGACATGTGAAGAAAAAGAACAAATTATCTAGAAAAAATGTCCCAAGAAAAAGAGTAAATTGGCTTATATTTTGACCTATATTTTGATATATAATTGACATATCACATTTTCAACAGCATAAAATTTCATAAACATTCCTAAATGTTTGCTTCTGCTTTTCTCTACAGACATATAATGCAAATTGTCTTTTTGTAGTCCCAGTTCATTTGAAAATTAAAGCTGGCTGAGGAGCTAAGTGTGGTTCTCTCCTTCTCTAAACACAAGCTTACTTGGTAAAGTAAAATCCAAAATCTGTCTCCTGTCAGAAGAACCACCTGATATGGGACAGAAGAAAACAAAAATTAAATTGTAACATGAATCTTAAAAGGTCTTATTAATTTAAAAAAAAACAGAGCCAGATATTTGGGTGAAAGCTGATAGATCAGAGAAGCAGAACAAGCTTCAGCCAACCTCACCTTGCCAACTCCTCACCCAATCCTGTTTCCGTGAATCTTCAGACTGAAAGGCTCTGAGTCCTCACCCCTGAGGGTCTCAGTTGAACTGCTGCTTAGTTCCTGTCTCTTCACACCTTATATACTGTTCTCCACCCAACCAAGTCACTTTCTGGGATTAAAGGCATGTGTGTTTCCCAACGAAAGGCATGAGATCTCAAGTGCTGGGAATAAAGGCATGTGCCACCACTGCCTAACTCTGTTCCCAGAGTGGCCTTGAACTCACAGAGATTCAAATGGATCTCTGCCTCCCAAGTGATAAGATTCAGGGTGTGCACCACCACTGTCTGGCCTCTATGTCTACTCCAGTGTTTGACTCTGTCCTCTGATCCCCAGATAAGTTTATTAGGGTACACACTATATCACCACATTTCCCCTTATTTGTCTAAAATAATAAAAGAAGGTTATAACTAATATAAGAAAAACTATATAAAATAAGTACAATAAGTATACACAACATATACTGGCAATAAATACATTAACAATGTTCAGTCCATTTGCACTTGACAAATTCAGAGAAACTACTCCATTATCTATCCTATCTTTGTGAATCCAAAATATTGTATCTTATTCATGTTCTATCCTAACTTGTATTACCAACCAAAACATATATTTTGATATCTTTCAAACTTATATACTTTACACCTCTTTAGTGAGTTTCTTTTCTGAATTTGTTATAAAGGAAAACTGTAACTATCTAATCTTCAATTCCCTCAGAGACCCAAGAAGAAAATAATATTAGCTGAGTAAGCAGGAAGTGCAAACAAGTGACTTCCAAAAAATGTGAGAAATGACAGAAACAGCTGACTGCCTGGACAGTCACTCAAGATTTCTCTGCAACATTGGGACATCCATCTTCGGCCTACAGGCTTACCATATCTGACAGACTCATCTGTGAAGCAGGATTTTCCAAAGGGCTGTCCTACTTTGTCTTGGCAGGGTTTGGCAGTCCTTTCTTTTGTATCCTGCTTGTCCATTTTGGACAGCATACAGTCAGCACTCAAGGCAAGGGCACTTTCTTGCCCAGTGGATAACTTTTTGCCAAAAAGAAAGTAAACTCCATGTGGAGTTTCTTCAATGCCTATCATCTTCTCTGAAGTAGATTGGTGCTTCCAGGAGCAGACATGTCTCATTGCCATTAAAAAAGAAAAAAAAATCTATGTTATTAGAGCATCTTAAATGCCATATTCTGTTGATCTCTGAAGTGTTTGAAAATAACCTGTCTATATAAAATACATTTCTGCTTGACCTTGAAAACATACCTAATATGACTACAAGTTTGATTGTAATGACTAACTACTAACTTACATTTATTTATTATTCTAAATAGTTGGTAATAATAACTTTCAAGGACTAGCAATTTTGATTACATTGTTAAATGAGCTGTGTGGGTACAATATCTTGATCAAGATTAGAAATATATATATATATATATATACAGTATTTTCTAATAAAATCAATCTCAAATTGGTATCAATATACATAATTTGTATGCAATATACAAAAATCCAATCCAAAGTAAAATATTTAAAACTAGTAGTTGCTTTTTAAAAATAGATTCATTTTTTACCACAAAATAAACTTTACTAATTGAATTTGCCACACATATAATAACATAAAATAGTTGTGAATTTACTAAGTGAAATTTCACAATTGTGATCTTCTTTAAGTAATAGAAAATATTTAGTAGGTAAAATGGATAACCAGAAATTTTTTATTTAAACTATAGTTTTTATTTTTCTGTTTAGAAAAACAATTTGAAAATATCAAGGTGTAATAAGTTATAGTCTAATCCTAAACCATTTAAAATTTATACTGTCTTATGCAGCATAAAAATCTTAATACTAACATATCATCAGCATCAGAAATGTTCAATATTTTAAATAAACCATGCAAGCAATTTTCACATGGAACCTTAGTAATACATTGCTAGGGACCAGCCTCAGAAGTTTCAGGTGTCCGAAGGATGGGATACCTGAAGGCGCAGTAACGACTCAGAGACAGTGCTTGTGCAAGCTGACAGGTCGCTTCGGGCTTCTGCAGTTGCTAAGTAGCTTCTTTAGCTTCCTTTAGCTTCTGCTTTTGCCTTGGTAACCTCAGTCTTTTATTATCATAAGCAAGGGGAAACAGAAATAAAAGGGGAAATCACCCAATACAAAATGTTCTCATGATTCCAAAGGTTATTCTTAAAAAATCACCAATATATTCTTCATCATCTTTAATTAAACACAGGAACTATCCCAGACTTAATACCAAAGCAAGCATTAACTATTTTTATTATTAATGATTATACAATCTTCTGAGCACTTGACCCAAAGGCTAGCAATACACAATTTCACAAAAAAAGTTAAAAATAAGAACGGTGGTCAATGTACCAGACAGTCATTTCCTTCTCACACAGCCTGCTCCAACCTCAAGACCCCTGCAGCCGCCTAAGTTCCTCCTCAGCCCTCTGCAAACACCAAGCCCCATGGCTGGTGGGCCACAATGACCTCAGACAAGAAATATGCCCCTGCAAGTCAGTGACTTTTGTCTTTCTTATTCCAACAATTCCAAGGAAGACCTGATCGAAATTTCAGAGTTTCTATGAAAGGAAGCTCACCTTTCCTGGCAGCTCTTTTCAATCTAGGAACCCACTAAAACTTGCAGCAATCACTCCAACCATTGCCACATTGTCTCCACACTCCTTCAGGAGGAATCAAAACTATCTGGATTAAAGTTGCCATCTCCCTTTCTTGGTGGAGGCCACTATTTCCCTCCTAGTCTAGGTTCCCACACTTTAGTTTGTCATCCCATCTATAATGTTACTCCATCCAATAAACAGTCTTCAGCCAATACCCCTTAGATCTCAAGTTTTATACAATGCCCTAGGAATATCCTCAGAAACTGAATTATTCATCATGGCCAATTTGAATCCAGTGTGTTGATACATATCATACCATATTATATAGTTGACCCCACATTTGGCACAGTTTATCCAAGCCTGAAAAGCTTCCCCAGGCTGCAGGTTCTTTCCCTTGAACTGCATAACTGCTTTAACCCCAGCCTGGGTGATGATCTCTGTATAATTTCCTGTGAATTTTACTTTACTCCTTTCCTGTGTCACAGAAATCACCATTGATCTAGGAACACAGAACATGAAGATCAGATAGAAGAAAAAGACTAGTATTACAAGAAGTATTTACATGGAGGAGGACATGACATGTGCACGCCATAAAGCATGACCTTGGGACATGTAGGCATTTCTGCCTTGGCCCTCTAGAGGCATGCTAAGCAGAAGATCTGAAGGGGAACACACGGAGGGTTGATGGTCCACAATCTTGGGTCCTCTTTTCTCCAATCTCTGCTGGCAGCACATCAGACATCCTATATGCTGTCCCCCACAATAGATGAATAAATGATAAACAAACATATCTGAACCTTACATACAATGGTAAGAATAATATAAATAGGTGAAATTTATTCATTATTGATGAATTTAAGGAGTTTGAAAAAAGGTAAATTTATTTATTTCATTGTCTAGGCATGTTTCTGTGTAGAAAAAATACAGTATTTTCTTAAACAACGAGGTATGTATGATTCAAGCATGATTAAGTTCAAGTAAGCAAATAGATCAAATATGTTTGCATTAGTCCAAAATCCAGCTCAATGATTAAAATGCATCCTGGTATTTTGGCATCTTCCATGTTTTATCAGTTTATAAGGAAATGAGTGGAAATATTTATTATCAAAACAAGTAACATGAGAGATGTTCCTCATCTCAATTTTATGATGCTCAAACGCTTAAAATTTGGTATCATGTAAGGTAATCATTTTATGGAGTGTGACATCATTAAATATATATAGGTCACAAGTAAATCTATTACAGATGTTGTGTATATTGAATACTCCTTACCCATGCATAGTATGACCAAACCTGCCTGTGTTGCAACAAGGCTTTAGGTTTCTACCAGAATCCAGCCTTCTTGCAAGGACCAAGCCTAACTGCAAGGATCAGGTCTGCATGCAAGCATCCACAGGTTCCTTCTCCACTGCCTTCAACACCTTTACTCTATACTCAGACTTCACCCATCATCTTCCTGGATCAAGCCTGATCTTGTCTACATGACCTCCAGCAGCCTACATTACAAAAGACACCAGAGAAATTCAGAATATTATAAGGTAATATTTTAAAAATCTATAGAATTCTGCCATCTTTCAAAAAAGGTCTTTGTCCAGTCTCTCTCAAAGCACTCAAAGAATAGAGACATTGCATATTTCTATAGATTTTAAAAACATTCCCTTATAATATTATTAATTTCTCTGGTGTCTTTTGTAATGTAGGTTGATGTAGACTATGTAAATGAGACCCCAGTAATCAGGTATAATACCCTGTTATCATAAAACCTTCATTCAGTAACTGATGGAAGCAGATACAGAAATCCATAGCCAAGCACTGTGGTGCTGAGCTCCAGGAGGCCAGGAAAAGAGAGGTAAGAGGGATTCTATGAACAAGGGGCATCAAGATCATGGTGGGGAAATCTACAGAGACAACTGAACTACGCTAGTGGGAACTCATGAACTTCAGGTCAACAGCTGTGGAGCCTGCATGGGACTGGACTAGACCCTCTGCATACAGGAGACAGTTGTGTAGCTTGGTCTGTTTGAAGGGCCCATGGCAGTGGGATCAAGATCTATCCCTGGTGCATGAGCTGACTTTTTGGAGCCCATTACCTATGGTGGGACAGCTTGTACAGCCTTGATGCAGGGGGAGGGGCTTGGACCTGACTCAATTGAATGTACCAGGCTTTGCTGACTCTCCATGGAAGGCCTTAACTTTTCAGAGGAGGGAATGGGGGTGGGTTGGAGGGAAAGACTTGAAGGAAGCTGAGGAGGGATGAGAGGGGTGTCTGTAGGTGGTATGTAAAATGAATAAAAAATTTCTTAATAAAGAAAAATATAGAAACAGAAGTAGCACTCTCAAACTCCTTGTCTGAAACCAGTATCGCTCCAATACCCAAACTAAATTGTGATACAATGAAAAATATCATGAGCTAGTATCCCTGAGGAACATAGACTAAGAAATATTCTATAAAATACTTGCAAATAGAATATATACATACATTTAAAAAAAGTCTATCCACTGTGAAAACATTGGCTTTTTCCCTGAAATACAGGTATGATTCAACATATGCAAATCAATTAATTTGATAAGCCATGTAAATGGACTTAAAAACAAAGAAACACATGATCATTTCAATATATGCATAAAAAATCTTTGATAAAATCCAATATATCTTCATGTACTAGGGAATATAGTGCTAGAGGCAACATTCACCAATACAATAAAGCTATATATGATTAACCTAGAGCCAACATAATCCTAAATGTAGAAAAGCTTAAAGAAATATGACTGAAGTCAGGAATGAGACAGGGATGTCCACTCTCCTTTTCAGTATAGTTCCTGAAATACTATCTGAAGCAATAAGGAAAGAAATTGAATTTAAAGGGATACAAATAAAGAAAGAAGTCACTATTCCTTTTGGTAGATAATATGATACTATACATTAGAGACACCAAAAAATCTACCAGAATACATCTAGAAATGATAAACTAATTCAACAACAGGACAGAATACAGAATTAATTCACACAAATAATAGATTATCTAAACAACACCAACAAACACATAGAGAAGATTATGAACACATTCCCATTCAAAATAGACCAAAATAAAATATATATCTAGGAATAAACATAACCAAGAAAGTGAAGAACCTCTGTAATAAAAATTTTAAATTTCTGAAAACAAGGTTAAACACTAGAAAGTGAAAAGGCATCCCATGCTCATGGATTATTCAAATTAACATTGTGAAAATGACATTCTACCAAAATCTATTTACAGACTGAATCCAATCCTGTTCCAAATCTCCATCTCATTCTTTACCAAAAGAAAAAATAAACAAAATAGCTTATACTTAAATTTATATGGAACTACAAAAATAAAAAGTAAAATACATATAGCACAAAAATCCCCCCAAAAGGAACAATGCTTAGAATGATTATAATTCTAGACCTTAAGATATATTACAGAGCCACAATAATAAGAATATGGTACTGGCACAAAAACATGCATGTAGTATAATAGAATAAAAAGCACCCCCCCCAAAAAAAAAGTAAATACATGTAATTTCAGCTACTTAACATTTGACAAGGATACCAAAAACCTCTAGAAAAAGAACATCTTGAAAAATTGTGGGGCTAGAGATGGCTCAGAGGTTAAGAGCACTGACTGCTCTTCCAGAGGTCCTGAGTTCAATTCCCAGCAACCACATGGTGGCTCACAACCACCTGTAATGAGATCTGGTGCCCCCTTCTGGCCTGCAGTCATACATGCTATATACATAATAAAAAAAAAAATTTTTAAAAAAAAAAAAAGAAAAATTGTTCCTGGGAAAACTGGATGTTCACATGCAGAAGAATAAAATTAGACCTGTATCTAACACTATGAACAAAACTAACTCCAAGCAAATCAAAGACCCAAACCTAAAACCTGAAACTTCTAGAAGGAAACAGGCAGTACAATACATGATATATGTATAGGAAAGGGCTGCATGAATAGAGTTCCATTTGTTCAGGAATTAATGTGAACAATGGGACTTCATATATACACACACATACACATATATCTATCTATATCTGTATCTCTTTACATATATATGTATATACAGGATATAATTACATGCAGGATGTAATTACATGATTCTGCTCTAAAGAAAAAATGAAATCATGAAATTTGCAGGTAAACAGATGGAAATAGAAAATATTTTATTGAGTGAGGTAACCCAGACTCAGATACAAATTCATGTGTTCTCTCTCATTGGAGGCTGCTGGCTCCAAATCTTCAGATTTGAGTACATGGTGTGGGCTGGCTGTAGAAACCACAAAGTATAACATGATCATTGCCAACACAGGAGATTTGAGCAGTAATAAGAGAGGGGAATAACAGGTACAAGTGTTCTGATCAGGGAAATCTAAGGCAGGACATTTTAGGCAGTGACAGGGAGGCAAACAGAGAAAAAAGTGGGAGGAGAGTAAGGGGAATACCAGTGATCTGATGGGAGAAATGAGAAAAGAGAGGTTCTCTAGTTTTGTGGGAGAGAGGTATATACAGAGAAAGGAGGGAGACAATAAGAATATCTGAAAAAGCTCTAATGAATTGTACCATTAATCATTTATCTAAGAAAAAAAGACCGTAAATGCAAATAATTCTGTGCACAAATATACATGCAGAATTTTAATGAGCTTTTCAGATCTGGCCTGATAATGCTCCCTTCAAAAGACAAAGACCACTTAACAATAACCTCAGTAATGAATGTGAGAAGCTCTCTTTTGAGTTGTTTGCCAGGGCTGTCCAAAAGAATCCCCACATATACAGTTTATTGCTCTCTCACTTGGCCACTTCCAAATGTGGAAGATAAGTCCTTATTGCCGAAGACACTGTGTACTTCAGAAACAGGGCTCAAAGTTCTCTGAGCTACAACTGGTCAGAATGTCTCTTTTTTGAGGACTATCTCTCGTTGTACCCAAGGGCACCATGTAATCTTCTAGGGGAGGTAGGCAACAAACAGTCATATTGTGCTGTGATGCCTATAAACCACATTAATGACCAGCATGATAGGATAACCACTGTGCAGCAGTGTCATATACATCTTGGCAGTAACCAACATCTTGCTAATTGCATTAAGACCCATTCAGCAAGAGGGAAACCATGCCTGGTACTGGAAACCTAACAAAATGTTATAGATATTGAAGGATGATCTACAAGCACTACTTTACTAAACCAGAGTAATGCCTAATATAAATATTTTTTTATGTTCTGTGATAAATATACTCCTCATCCCATATCGAAGAAACTACTCTTTGTAACAAAACACACTACAGATAAGCACAACCAATCAAAATGAAGAGTTGTGGAGTCCAGTTCCAATGGCTACACCTACTGCACTTAAGGCCCTAGGAACATTGTGAGTTAGGTGGGAGAAAGACTTTGCTATGATATGAACTGTTCCATCCATAACACCTCACAAACACGACCGCTCTTAAGTAAGGATGGCTTCTGCAACACTATATTCTGGAACAAGAGCTAGCATTATAAACATATAGGGTATTTGACTATGTGTACTGCAGTAAGCAACAAATAGCCAAAAAATAACCAGAAGACATGGGGACTGGGAAACCATCTCATCTGTTAAAGAGCTTGTGATAGAAGCATGTGGACCTAAATTTTATACCAGCATTAGAGCCCAAGTATATAATTGTAGCTGAAGTTTTCTCCAGTCCTGCCTGGCCCACAGTCAGGACAAATCTCTCTCACCCGCCAGTCGCACAGCCGCTCAGACCCAACCGAGTAAACACACAGAGACTTACATTGCTCACAAACTGCATGGTCATGGCAGGTTTTTTTGTTATCTAGTTCTTCTATTTTAAATTAACCCATTTCTATTAATCTATACTTTGCCACATGGCTCGTAGCTTACCAGTACCTTACATCCTGCTCCTCATCTTGGCGGCTGGCAGCATCTCCTCCTCTCTGCCTTCCTGTTCCCCCAATTCTCCTCTCTGCTAGTCCCACCTATACTTCCTGCCTGGCTACTGGCCAATCAGTGTTTATTTATCAATCAATCATAGCAATACATTCACAGCATAGGAACATCCCACAGCACATGTTTTGTTGTTCCTGGTCAACAGATTTCCATCTTATACACACACACACACACACACACACACACACACACACACACACACACACGTGCATATAATCCACACAGGTACATTTACCTCATGAATCACAGAGTACTCTTGCTGCTTTAAATTGAGGCTTTTTAATTTCATGATATCTGGAAAACTGATGTCAATATTCACCCATAAACTATTTCCTGTATATGTTTGTATTATGCTTACTCAAATACATATCACTGATGTTTAGAGAATGTTATTTTTGCTTCTCGATATTTCCAAAGTCATTGATCAGTGCTGTCTAGCAATGTCAGTCCATGCGTAAAAGAGTATGATTACATAATTACAGCATTACTTATACTTAAGTAACATTCAAATAGTTTCAATAATTTACTTAACAAAAGCTGACACTTTGTTGAAAATCTACTTCATCATTTATAGTTGAGGTGGCAATATCAGTTTTTGAAATACATGTGTATACATGTCATAAAACATTATTTTGTGCACTAACATCAAATACTTTATAAAGAAAGTGAGAAATAAACCACCAGATGTCACCACATGAAGAGGTTTCCACATACTCAGGATGATTGATCAGATTTCAATCATTATTTCATGGGGAGAGAAGTGTTCCTTTTTCCATTTAAAAAATCTTTTATTTAATATCTTTAATATTATTGTATATTTATTAACACAGATTTCACTATGCTTATTCATTCCACATGAGTTAATAATTTTAAGTGCAGGCTGTTTAAAATTTCTTTCAAAATTATTTTTTTTTATTTTATTAATGCTATCAACTACATTCAATTTTAAATGAATGCAATATAGATGAAATAGAAGATAACAGAAATGTATACATTCATTAATTATTCTATGAATCACTTAAAGTACCAATATTAAATATTACTATAAAAATTTCCCAGTTCTACCCCTCAACAAAGGTACCTGATGGTTGGACTGAAACCACGATTCTCTGCATTTATCAATAAAACTGTGAAAATATTCTTGAGTTGTACAGAAATATCCAACTATCCTAGCAGTCATTAATTTGTAAGGAGAGATTCACAGCTGTTTCTTATTCTTTTATTCTTGCTACAGTATATATGCATAAATTCAATTATGATATTTCCATACATGGATAGTATTGTTAGTATTCATTGTCATTTATCCTGTCATATACACCCTGACCACAGCTATTGTCTTCCTTTTCAACTTAAATTTCTCCCTTCACTATTTTCATTTTTGAGAGTATTCCTATGATATAAATGTAATTCTGAATCAAATAACATAATATATCTGTTCTTTCATGTGAATAAACCCTATATACATCTATATAAATTTTCTATATAGGAGCAGATGAAATTATATTTAGTGGTCACAAGCCTAATATAGATTACCTTAGATATATCTGAGATCTTAGATGTATTCTCATTGCTCGTAAGTGTTATATAGTGTCTCATCACAGAAAATTTTATTCACAGTGAGGAAAATTACAATGCAAGCTATTAATTTCATAATCAGCATTAACTTACTCTTATTATAATGAAAGATCTATTGTAAAGAATAAGCTAGATAAATGGATGATACACTTCAATTTGCATGTGTCATGTTTATATGAAATACCTGGACCCTCTATACTGAATGTGTCCTACCAAGACCTGACTTCACATTGGAATCAAAGAAGCCCTAATCCCTGAAACTATGAATTAAAAATTCTCAAGTAGTAATAATGAGTAAAAGGCTTTATATCAATATGCTAGATAATATTGATTTCTCTTTGAGAAATAATAGGAGCTTCAGTAACAAAGACATTTATCCCAATATAATTTGAAGCCACTCAAAACATGACTTTGTAAAATAATAAGCCAATCAGTGTGGGTGGTATCATAGCTTCATAAAGACTATTTTCCTGGTAAATTTTCAGTCATTATTTATACAGTATGAAACTTTTGTTAGTGTGAATCATAGTCTTCCTACAGGTTTCAACCAAAGTGTAATTAAGTATGGGTTCTAGCTGTATCCAGTTTTTACATGTAAACTTGAACTTGTATAAGCTTTATACTTAACCAAATGCTATTAGGTTTTACTTTTTTTTTTTTTTTTTGGTTTTTCGAGACAGGGTTTCTCTGTGTAGCTTTGAGCCTTTCCTGGAGCTCACTTGGTAGCCCAGGCTGGCCTCGAACTCACAGAGATCTGCCTGCCTCTGCCTCCCAAGTGCTGGGATTAAAGGCGTGTGCCACTAACGCCCGGCCAGGTTTTACTTTTAAGAAACATGTCAATAAAATTTTATTAACAATAACAAACACATCTTATTTACCTCTGCCTCAGGGAAGTCACAGAAATGAAATGTATAATAAATAAAATTATTTGTTGAACATCACATACCTGGAAAATAAAAACCACTGTCACATTTAAGAACCACATAGAAATATGCTTAAACGACTTATGATACAGTCATTTTTAAAGAAATTGATGATGAAGGAGTTAGTTATTCTGGCTTACCAGTGTTTCTCTCATTCTGTTTCTGTAAACTCAACTTATGGAGATGATAAGATGACAGAAAAGATGAGGTGTCTCATGGCTTGTTTCATTTCTCTGTTCCTCAAACTGTATATAAAAGGGTTCAGTATTTGAGGAACCACAATATACATCATAGAAAAGACTACATTCTTAACAGAAGAGTCAGAGACGGCAGAACTCATATACACTCCAAAAGCTGTCCCATAGAATAAGCACACTACTGAGAGATGAGAACCACAGGTGGAAAAGGCTTTATTCCGCCCCTGGACTGATGAAATCTTAAGAATGGAAGACACAATTTGAATATAAGAGAAAATAATTCCAGCAAGAGGAACACCAGCGAATACACTAGTAACTGTATATATAAGGAGGGTATTGATGAAAGTATCAGAGCAGGCAAGTTTGATGACTTGAACAAGTTCACAGAAGAAATGGAAGATATTATGGTCTGTGCAGAAAGACAGATTTAACAACATCAGACTATGCAGTAGTGCATTCATGGTACTTATCAACAGTGAGAGAAGAACCAGCAACACACAGAGCATAGGGTTCATGATAACTGTATACCTCAGGGGATGGCTTATGGCCAAGTAGCGGTCATAGGCCATCACAGCAAGGACACAACTTTCTAAGCCACCAAAAATCAAGACAAAACACACCTGGGACAGGCAGCCCGTGTAGCTGATACTCTGATCCTGTGCTTGAATGTTCACTAGCATCTTTGGGATTATCGTTGTGCTTATACAGATGTCAGTAAAGGACAGATTGGCAATGAAGAAGTACATGGGAGTATGGAGGTGGTAGTCAGAGCTTACAGCCAGGATAATGAGAATGTTTCCAAAGATAGTAACAAGATACATAGACAGGAACAAAGTGAAAATAAATGACTCAACATCTTGAGCATATGTTAGTCCAATGAGAAAGAATTCAGAAATACCTGATTGGTTTGAAAGTTCCATATTGATACTGAATATTACACAAAAGAAGAGGTGAAAATTATCTGAATCTTGTTGGGCAATGATACTTTTTCATTAGCATGTTGTGGATGTGATAATGGCTGAAGCATTTTGTATGAAGTCTTCATAAATTCTTTGGGATGACCTAGTCAATATATCTTCCATAAGTAATGTCACCGAATTTGATATATTTGAAGCTTGTGAACTAGTGCTTTAATATTTTTAAGCTGCATTATTTAATGAATAAAAAATTCTTAATAAAAAAGGAATAAGAGAATTTAACAAAATAAAGTGTAAACTGCATTAGTAGTTCAGTTTTTTAATACATTTATACTCCATTTCTCTTGTCCATTGTTCCTAAACCTCGGTTCTCTTCAATGAATACTGAAACATTTGTAAATATAGTGGCAAATGATATTATTACAAAGAATAAGGCAAGCCATTTCCTTGAGAAGTCATCCATACCTAGAAAAAAGATACCAGAAAGAGCAAAGTAAACCTGTATCTCTAAAGCAATGGGAACCAATGTTGGTATGCCTCAGAATTTTCTGAACTACTCATCAAATTACAGAAGAGTAAGTTCCTACTATCAGTTCTGTTGACATATGTTGATTTTATAAACGTAAATTACACAGAAAGAAAAAAAGATAAGAAGTCTAATCCCCTGCATTCTGTTTTAAATCTGTAACCAGTCTTGACTCCTGCCTCCAGATATGACTCAATTAATATTCCAATTTCTGTGGCCATGATAAAATACCATGACCAAAGCAATTTGTAGAAGAAAATATGTACTTTGAGCTTGAGGTTTCAGAGTAGTAAGCATCCATCATAGTAAGGGATAGAGAGAAAGCATGACAGCAAACATCAGGCATGGTGGCAGGAACATTGAGCTGATAGATCAGATCTTCAATCACAATCATGAGGCATAAAGAACTAACTGGAAATAGAAAGAGGATATTTCTCCAGATATGACCTAAAGTCACTCCTGTGTGTGTGTGTGTGTGTGTGTGTGTGTGTGTGTGTGTGTGTGTGTCACCTTTTATTAATTTTAAGTAATATATTCTCCAACAATACCACAATACAATACTATTCTACATTCCCTAAATTTTGATGACCACTAACAATAAAATCCATATATAATAGCAGCTATCACATCAAGTACCGTATGTCTTTAGGATAAGAAGAAGAAAATAAGTGTAAAGGAGACTAGTGAGTTAATGAGTCAATGCTTGGTATTTTATTGCTTTATTTAATAATACATGACATAGAGAAAAGTGTCAACATTGGCTATTTGTGGAAATAAATAAGTTGTCATTTTTGTCTGTTATTAGAAGTTTTCACTTGTTTCCTCTCAGCGCCATTGTCTTTCTAATTTCTGTTGGATTAACTCATACTGTTCAAGACAGAAGAATTTATGGCAGAATTTTATAAGGAATTCTCAAGGGATGAGAATGGAAAATAATGAGAAAATTTCATGCCAATCTAGTTTTTAGTAGGTTTCATACTATTTTATTTTAATTGTTTCTGGAACAGACAACTTTTCAATACCTTTTTGTCCAGGTAAATGGCAAGTTCATTTGGACTAACTTCTAAAGGAGGGGAGTGTTTGTGTGTATTTTTTCAGCAAAAAAGCCTCTATCAAGACAAAAATCTAATTACCATTCAGGGCCAGAAATATAACCTTGAAAACCTTCTTTTACTCATAAACTTGAGTCCTACAGTTTTTATTTCTGGTTTTCTTGGTGATTCATTATGATGCATCACTCTATTCTAGTCACCTCCAAGCCTATTAAGTCTCAGGAAGCACCTAACATATTGCCATTGTTATTGTTAGTAACACTTTCTGTAATGCTTCTGTTCAAAGTGATTGGTAATTGTAAGAGTGAAACAGGAAGACTGAAGCAGAAGAGTGAAACTTTCTGAACATCTACATTTCCCACTGGCTATTCAAAGTATCTCTACATGATGGTCTAAACAATTTGTGAAAACTTGTATTCAAGAAACAGAAAGGACAAGATAAGTTACTCATGACAATGGGTTGATGTTCTATTTATAATTCATATGGTGAAAAACTAAGCCTTCTAATCCTCAATGTCTGGCTATATTTCAGAACACTTTCTGGGAAATAAATTAAGTTGGAATGTGATCTTATGTGCAGTGTTAGCATAGTTGGACACGTTTCTTTGGAATCAGACAAAAATAGGATATAAACTAACCCCCCCACATACAGAATGTTGCATTAAAAATATGCCTCTAAATATAAGAACAAATACACTATGATGATATTTGATCTTGTAATGTCTGCATTCAGAAGAGTGAAAAAGAGATATTCAGTTCTTCAGCAATGTAGATTGTAGAAATATCATTCTGGAAGACCTAGAAAACTAATGAACATATCAAAACCATGTTTAATTCTACCACAAATACTTAAGAAACTCTCAGAATAATTTAAAAGAATTGTAAAGATTGAAGAAAGTTAGATTTCTGATCAGAAGATATATGTCCTGTCCTAGTGTGTATTATTAGGCCTATAATGATGAAAGCTAGGTACATGTCATCACAAACATATTTGAGAATGTTTCAAGAGACTGACAGCTGGTCAGAGAATAAAGAGGGCCTAACTTGCAATTTTACATATGTCTTTTCTTCAGTGTTTCCCAAAATGTAATTATAAGAAAACACCTATTATCATTTCTAAATTTTTCACTGAAGAACAGTGAGGTCCCTAGCTATGATCACTAACACTAAAGTCCAGAATCACACTTGGTTGCTACTCACAATTTGTTCTTAAGACAAGTAGATATCTGAATTGACTCCACAGCTTCCTTAGAAACAGAGACAACTTTGACATTAAGCTCCAATCTGATATTTAGCAACCAAAGTCCATTAATTATGTGGTCACAGGCTGACTCTGATAATGTATATATCTCATGGGATCAATACCCAAAGATTCCCATTAGACTCAGGTTTCTGCTATTATTCTAACCTCAAGAGAGCAAGTATACATTGACTGTACACTCAAAAGTGAGAATATAGCATCACTGATTATCATATCCCAAGGGTAAGAATACTATATTCAGTTCTATTTATTATACCTGCATATTTTAAATATTAATATTTGGTAAGATATTTTTATTACAGATTACTGAACAATCATTTGTGATTTTTAAATTTTAGAAAGAAAGGTCTACATGTTTGTTGAGTTTCAAAATTAAGACAAGATCGTAACTACCTGTTTTGAAAAATCCATTACCTAATTTTTAATAGTCTCTAAAAAGTTTAATTACTTTTTCTTAAAAGCAATAATATTTTGATATTGTAGATTATCATATTTAATTGAAGAACCAAATGTTTCAATAAAAGTTCACAGTAGTAGAATGAAGACATGTATAAATCATGAAATTTGGTTAAAATTCATCTATTCTTTCACAGGTAGAGATGATATTCCATACTGGAATTCATTTTGAAATATTTAGTATTAATGAACTTCAGTATTTATATGTTTTTATCAACATAGAATGTGTTTTTATGAATATATCAACAATTATCTCTTCAATTATTTTAAAGCATAAAATGCATTATTATGAATTATAAAAGGAAGGCATAAAGTTAATACTGAGAAGTCATGGTAGGCCATAAGAAACAGAAGAAGGTTTAGAGTCATATATGATTAAGATAGATTATGTGTTGTTGGTTGTATTTTCTCTTTTGCAGGGCCCCACCCAGCTCCCAAATAAATCATTAGCAGAGACTTATTCTTAATTATACATGCCCAGCCTTAGCTTGGCTTCTTTCTTGCCACCTTTTCTTATCATAAATTATCCCATCTATCTTTTGCCTCTGGGTTTTTCCTTGTCTGTTCCTGTATAACTTTCTTTGTTTCTTACTCTGTGGCTTTCTGTGTAGCTTGGCATCTGGCCCATGGGTCTTCCTCTTTCTCTGGCTACTTCTCTCCTAAATTTCTCCATCTATTCATTCTTGCTGCCTCTCAGTCCTGTCTATCCTTTCTCCTGCCTCATCATTGGCCATTCAACTCTTTATTATCAGATGTTTTAGACAGGCACAGTAACACAGATTCACAGAGTTAAATAAATGCAACATAAACAAAAGTAACACACCTTAAAATAATATTCCCTAACAATTATGTACATGTATAAAATTTTGAAATAAAAAATCCAAATAAAATGATTATGCATCATAACCAAGTGAGATTTATCCCAGAGTTTAAGGTTTATTTAACATGTAGAAATCAACAAATGTAATATACCATATAAATAAGGAAAAATCCTATGAACATTCCAGTTGATATGGAAAAAGTATTTTATAAAGTTAAACATTCTTCATGATAAAATTTTTAAAGAAATTAGAAATAGAGCATTCCTCAAAATAACAAAGATATGAAGAACAGAACTGCAGCCCACAGTGTAATAACTGAATTTCCTCTAAAATAAATAATGAAACATAAATACTTAGTCTTGCATCCTTTATTCAGTGTAGTGGTTAAAGTCTCAATTTCCTTCATCTTCTGCTATTTATTTTTGTTTTGTAGTGGTGGTTGTTGTGGTAGTAATGGTGGTGGTGGTATAAACAATGGTGCTTCTTCTTCTTTGCTTATTTTTCATAACCTTTAGATTTTTTAGTTCTTTAGAATCAAGATGTTCATGCATTGAACAGTCCTTCTCTACCTCATAAAGCTCACGTATAATCATGAGCCTCAATAAATCCACAAAATCTCTATGTAAGTCCAAACCAACCATATCAACCTTCTAACTCTTCTGAGAACCTAACCCTATCTGGACCAATAAACTGTGCCTCAAACACTACTACTTTTTCATAACCTATCTTTCATCTGTTGTTCTCCAGCTATTAATGCTCATATGGACTTTAATCTGCAATAATCAAGTGTCTGTGATGGCTCATGTGTGCTACTACAAGATGATGCCTCTATCTTACTTCAAGTTATATAGCTTTTCTCTCAAGGAGGGATAAAATAGTTTTACTACACATATCACTTTCTATAGTTCTAACACTGATTCTATCCTCATACATCATCATAGCCACATAAGCCAGAATGTTAGCAATATCTTCATTTCTTAAAAAATAAGTTTTTCCAAATTTAATCAGTCCAAGTACAGAACATTCTAAAATTACCGTGGTTTTGTGTTGAAATATTAAGATGACATATGAATTCAATTTCTTTGTATAGATGTTTTGACACAAATAAGATATGAAGACAAAAATGAAAGAAAATTAAGTAATTACATCCTGAATACTAACTTCTACTACTTCTATACATCTATATTCTCCCTCAGAGAAACTAGCAATTCCATATTTGTTACTTTTCCATCAACATCAAGAAGGAAATAGAATGAGCCTAGATGTCTATAAGCTTGATAATGTGTAATAAACATGTGAGACAAACACACACATGCATATAATTTAATTTTAGTCAGCTCTTAAAAAATTAAATTATGAAATTTGGAGGAGATGAAACTGGAAATATAATAAGGGAAGTGACTCAGTTACAAAAATATAAACATCACATGATCTGTCTCATATGGAGATCCTAGCAAATGATGTTTGTGTTATCTAAATAAGGGATTCTGAAAGTGAATATAGTCTATGAAACTAAATAGGAAATCATGAAACAAAAATAGAGTATGTGTTGAGAAAGAGATTGTGAAGAACAATGGGTCACATATAATATATACATAATGCATCCTGGGATAATAAAAAGGAAGTGAAGGAATTTAAGGAAGGAAAACAACAAAAACAATTGTTTGAAAATGTTCATAATAAAGCCTGATTCATTGTGCAATAGTAAACAGAATAAAACCTAAAAGCAAAACAAAAAAAAATTAAAAGAAAAATGTGGATAAAGACTGAGTGGGAGACAAAGATCCTCTTGCCTGCCTGGGGCTCTCCACCCTGGGCTGAGGGGAAGAAACATGGGACTGCCAGGCACCCTGCAGCACTTGGCAGTCAGGCTATATTGTGGTAATCAAATATATCGTGGGGTATGGAAGAGAGAGATATTCGGGATAGTTCATGTCCTGTGTAGAGAGGCAAACTCAAAGAACTGAAAGTAATGAGGAGTGGGCTGAGGTGTGTGGCCTGCTTGCCATTCACGGCTATGTCTAGGTTTGGGCAGCAGCCAAGGCCTATTTCTGCGCCCATGGCTCTGTGGCAGCCAGGGTCTGTTATGATGTTAGTGGCTCTTGTGAGGATCTGTTTTGATGTTAGTGGCTCTTGTTATCAATGATGGCTGAGGGGATAGGGCTGCACAGAGTTGGCTTTGCCTCTTAATGGCTGCAACACTAAGGAGAGCTGGCCCTGCCCTTTACTGGCCATAGCACTGGAGAGAGTGGTTTATGCACCTTGCCTGGGCAGCACAACAGAGCTGACCCTGTTGGTGGGAGCACCAGTGAGTATCCTGGCTGTGTCGGTGTGAGAGGGGCAGCAATAGTCTTGTACCCTCATCTGCCATGTGAGGGCACGGGTAGGGAAAGAGCTCTTCCCATCTTGCATCTCATCACTTGCAGCTGGCAGGAGAGCTAACCTAGATCCTCACCAAGTGCAGCACTAGGGAGAGAGTGCCCTGTCCTTCACCTGGGCAGCATAGTGGTGCTGACCCTTTGACTGGGGAATGAGTGAGCCAGCCCCAATAATGTAAGAATCGGAGATCTGGCCCTGTTCCTCATCTACTGTATAGTAGAAGCGGGGAGGGTGGAGATGCACTTCACTCCAACACTCACCACCTCTGGCAGGTGGGAGAACTGACCCTGAGTTATGAGTTTCAATGAACTGGCCCAGTACATCACCAGCTGCAGCACTCTGGAGATCAGGTCACAGGTGAGTGAGGAGCCTGAGAACATGAGGGTGAGAGTTCTAGTCCTACCCCACATCTGCCATATGGTGTTATGGACAAGGGAGAAAAGTCCCCACCACCACCCCTCATCACCCACTTGGGAGAGCTGTCCCTAAGGACACAAGACCATCAGTTGTCTACATCATGTCCCTTAAAGACACTACATTTGTCACAAAGTTACTAGAAAGAGTTCTTCATAGCATTCCATGAACTCTTGATCCCAGAAATGATATGCATTTATAAAGTTTCTACAATGAGTACCCAAAGTCAGAGTATATCACAATGAATATTTTTCTCTTTTGTTCATGACACATGAGAGAAGTTTAATTTATGAAATACAGAATTTCAAATATATCAAAATTATTTTGAAATAATGAAATAATTCATTATTTATTTAAATAAACAGTTTGGTGTATTAGAACAGTAACAGAAAAGAATACAATTTTCCAGAGATGGGCAGAAGTATAAGAGAAGTACAGAATGGGTAAGAGTCCTCTAAAAGACTACCTTCTGGACATGACATGATTATCACATGCATGAACACACACCAGCTACAGTTACCTACACAAGATCAAGTCAAAAATACTCAGGCCTATATGAGATAGGTGTTTTCTGGACCTGATGCCCATTGAGGAACCATTGTCAGCTGATAGTTTCTAAGGTGGGAGAACAATTCTTCTGTGAGGGTATGGTCACCAGTAGCTTTACACCATCATCCAGTTGATGGTCCCACAGCTGTGCATGCACAGGCAGCACTAATTGAACTTAGTAGGTTATTACTCAGCACGAATGAGGAAATGGATTATGACGTTTCATCCCTAGTTAAGGAACTATTCACATTCACTGCCCACTTTGGAAGCGACAATCGATTTTCTTTGGGTATGTGTTCTCTAAGAGGCCACTCATGTTCTAGTTGATGAACTCATGAACACACAGGTAGCTCTAAGTTAACTCAGTCCATTTAAAAAACACAGAACATATGAAGTTGGGAGGGGAAAGTAGTAAGAAATGGGAGAATGAGAGTGGAGGGAAGGGGTAGATTTGATCAAAACACGTTATATGCATATACGAAATTCTAAAAACAATAGACCTAAAATTTGGATGAGTTATACTTAAGAGGAAATAGGGGTATGGAGGGTCAAATTGGGTGTAGATATGATCATATTTTGTAGGAGGCATGGAGGTCTTTGTGCTCATAGATAAGCACTAGGTAACCTCAAATGTTAAACACACAGGGTTGTTCCTTCAAGTGAAGAAATGTATAACCTGTTATTCTCCCAGAAAGCTGGGAGTGGACACGTTTAATAGCTTGATGACCTTGACGCTATCTGTGAGGCATGAAACCACACTGGACCCTTCTCAAGATCCTTATTGTAAAACAATTTTCCATAGTCAATCTACAGAACTCATGTGTATGGAGGGATCACAGGTCCTTTATAAGAGTCTCAATATAGTCACATCTGATCTTTATTTATCTTATTTTTTTCATCATGGAGATTCATGTATGCTTTATTGTGTACAACATTGAGTAAATTATGACTAGA
Organism: Peromyscus attwateri; assembly: GCA_902168425.1. Classification (NCBI taxonomy): domain Eukaryota; kingdom Metazoa; phylum Chordata; class Mammalia; order Rodentia; family Cricetidae; genus Peromyscus; species Peromyscus attwateri. The sequence goes on along the minus strand of CABHPP010140010.1, from coordinate 24,374 downwards.
AAAATTTTAATAAAATTGTACTATGCTTAAATATACCTAAAAAAATACTCAGGGTCAGACTACCAATGTTTGAACCAAAACTGTCTACTGATTTGTGTTGAACTGAACTGTCTTCTTGCTTCCCATGGATTGTTACTCTCCTGGCTATGGAAGTTGCAGAGACCCTCACAGTGTTTTATTGTGTACAAGTATAAAATTCTTAAAAGTAAAAAAAAAAAATTTTGAATTAAACATTTTTTCCATTTGTATCCACAAGGAAAGTTGAATTTACACGACCATAACCATGGTAAAATTATGCTGATTTTAAGATAAGAATACAATATTCTTGAATTCCTCATTTTCCCTGTTCATGTACTGCTGTGTTTCATCTTTGAATACAGATCAACAAACAATTACCAGAACTGGATCCTCAACCAAGGACAGGCTTCAATGTAACCAGCACTAAAAAGAATTTTATGTTTTGAAATTCTTTATGAAATATCACAGATTAGAGTAAAACAGATCCATATTTGAAGTACAGGTTTAGATATGCTTATATGTTGTATTACTTAGTAAATCTTTTTGGGTCCTGTTAAGTATGGACACTGGGGGTTCCCAATAAAACATATTTCTGGATATTGGGACTGGATACTTAGAAATGGATATGGGATGCTGGGCAGTGGTGGTGCATGCCTTCAATCCCAGCACTCAGGAGGCAGAAGCAGGTGGATCTCTGTGAGTTCAAGGCCAGCCTGGTCTACAGAGCGAGCTCCAGGACAGGTACCAAAACTACAAGGCGAAACCCTGTCTCGAAAAACCAAAAAAAAAAAATAATAAAAAAGAAAGAAAAAGAAATGGATATGGGATGAGGGTGATAGAGTGGCTTCACAAGTTTGAGGAAAGCATGGGGTTCCACCAGGATACACTTAGTCAGTCACCCCAGAATGGGGACAGAGAGTAAGGAGAGGTCACAGCAGAATTTCTTCTACAGAGCTGGGATGAGACTAAGGAATTGGACTTGGGGAAATGGAGAGAGAGGTGAAGATCTGCTCTAAGCTTACGTGATTCCCTGACCAGTGTAGCCTGTGGGTTCTCAGGAAGGGCCTGCTTGAGTTGTTGACTGGGACAAAACAAAGAGTTGGGGAAAGGAAGTTTAGAGGGGAAGATCTATGTGATACCTTGGAGATGTGGTCAGGAGGAAATGGAGACTGCAGCAGAGCTGGAGATGATGACCCTTGTATAACATACTAGCTTATTATTTTATAATTTAGGAATATTGAATGTTACAGTATTGATTTTTATGCTTAGTAATCACTGATAAATCAGATATTAGGAATAAAGTGAACATTTTCATTTGATTGCTCATCAAACTTCAGTAATTGTTGAATGTAATATAGATGGTTCAAATTAATTTTCCATAACTTCTGTGTATTATTAGACTATATTATACCTTCTAATTTGTGTATTCAATGTTTTTTTAATTTACTTTAGTAACACATACATCTAAAGATATATTTCAATTATTTCATTCACAGTTTGAGATTATAATTACTTATCTTCCCCTTCCTCCCTCCAAACATACAATTATATATGGTTATCACAATTTTTCATGATGCTCTTTAGGACAGAGTTAAAAACTGTCCTTTAATGATAGGACCAAGATACGCTGAAGTATGCAAGATGCTTTACATGACTATGATAAAAACATATCAGAGGATGTAAAATTAGGGCTTCCACTTGTTCTCTTTTTGTGTGCTAATCAGCAAAGAAAATTTCCTCCTTACAGATGTTATCTCTGTAAGGATCTGTGCTGTCCTGTAGCCACCTGAGAAACAAATGGGCTCCTCTTAATTAGGACATCACAAACCAAAGTCCCATGGGCCACCAACACCGCATATAATCAACCTGTGATCATCATTGAACTATCTTTCCCATTTAAGTAGGCACTACACCAATATTAGGCGCAGGAATCATTATTTCTGCAAAGAAGCAAAAGTCTCATTTGAAGTTCTGTGTTCAGAGAAAGAATAGTTTCCCTTACTGTGTTTGAAAGGCCAAGAAGAACTATATGTCATTCCTCAGTGTTAGTGCCAAGGTAACCTGAAAGACTTCCTGTTTATGTTCTGCTGCATCCATTTATTTGAGAAATTGTCATTCTACTAATATCTTATACTGGTCTTAGAACCATTCTGAAAAACAGTCTACCCTTTCTTGTTTTAAACAATATTCTAGAATTCTACATCATTTTCTATAGTGTATTTATTGGACAAAGCAAAGATTCCAATAGTATATATGGAGCTTGAATAATATTTGGCTTGCTATGTAATAGTATCTATTTGCAGAACACATCTTTTTTGCTTTTGTGGTGTGTGTTGTCATTTGACAATGATGAGGTGATCAAGGCTGATACTGAGATAATACTTTTATTTACATTTTTATATTATTCTATGACTATTTAAAATGCACAACATAGACTACTACATACAAAACAAATTTATTCTATAAATTTAGCATTATGAAATATTTTTATATGTAGTTCTCTATAAAATGACATGTGTGTGTATATGGAGACATACACAAATATATATGTGTGTTAATAAATTATATATATAAATATATTAAAATTTCAGGAGAATAATGAGTATCAAGTACAGTTTCAGGATTATGTTTTGGAATGGAATACATATGTTCTTCATATTATTAAAGATGTAAAATACATATGTATTGTTTTAGCAACATCAAATGTTATATAGCAATATGTTGTAATTTATTGGTTAATGATAGATGATCATATATGTATTTTAATCATAATACACATTGTATTTAACACATATTTATATTAATTTGGTGTTTTAATGATTATTAAATTTTCTATAAACTTTGTTGAACAAATTATTTTTCTTTAGCTAGTTTTGTTATTCTTTTTTTTACAAATACATTATTTATTTATGTTTGTGAGTGTGTGCATGTATACATGTCTGTGTACGAATGTAGGTACATCCTTGCCATGGTGCACATTTTTAGGGAATTGATTCTTTCCTTAGAGCATGTGGGTTCCAGGGTTCAAACTCTGGATTTCAAGTTTTACAGCAAGGACTTTTACCTGCTGAGCTACCCCATCAGCCTCAGATTTGGTAATTCTCATTGCTAACTGTAAGTTAGATTAATTTAAATGCATGTGAAAATGAAAATATTGTTCATCTACATTGATATGTTCAGCTTTTGGTCTTCTATATGTAAGCTCTAATGTACAATTTTAATCCATGATTCTACCTTTGAATTTGAGATTATGTAATCAAGACTTTCTATATCTTTATTTCATTTTTCAAACATTATTTCCTTCCTATTATGAACACTAGAAGGTAGTAGATCATTCTCATTTCATTAATAAATTACAAAATTATAATATAGGTGCCTTATACATAAAGCTCTGTTTTTGAAAATTCTTGCAATACTTCCTTAAGGATTGATGATGAATCACAGTGCTATTAGGACAAAAATCTTTTATATGATGATTTTATATTTTGCTTATACAAAGAAATTAATGTAGCAAAAATTAAAATGAGGTATGTCAATTTTGAAATATCACTTGATATGT
>CABHPP010140010.1:9353-20697 GCA_902168425.1 Peromyscus attwateri | reverse complement strand
TATATTATTAATATCTAGTGTTTCAATCAGGGAAAAGAGAAAGAATTCAATAAATTTAATATAGCCAAAAGAAGAGAGAAGAAAAAAACAAAATAGATAATATTACAGGAAAGTGGAGTGGGAGAACAAGATTGAGAGTTATTTCAAAGATGAAATTTTTCTGTAGTGAAGTATCCTTGGGATACTTATGTCTTAATGTCTGTTTTTTCCCCCCATAAGTTTCCTGAACAACATGGAATCCACAAATCAAACAGATACAATAGAATTCCTGCTCTTGGGCCTTTCAGATGATCCAGAATTGCAACCCATCCTCTTTGGACTGTTCCTGTTTATGTACTTGGTTACATTTCTTGGGAACCTGCTAATTACCCTGACCATCAGTTTGGATTCCCATCTCCATACGCCAATGTACTTTTTGCTCTCCAACCTATCCTTGGCTGACATCTGTATAAGCTCAACTACAGTCCCAAAGATGCTCTTGAACATCCAAGCACAGGACCAGAGAATATCATACACAGGCTGCCTCACTCAGGCTTGCTTTGTCTTGGTTTTTGCTGGATTAGAAAATTGTTTGCTTGCAGCAATGGCCTATGACCGCTATGTGGCCATCTGTCACCCCCTAAGGTACACAGTCATCATGAATTCACACTTCTGTACTCTACTCATTCTGGTTTCCCTGATCATTAGTGTTGTGAATGCACTATTGCTCAGTCTCATGGTGCTGCGGCTGACTTTCTGCACAGAGTTGGAAATCCCCCACTTCTTCTGTGAACTTGCTCAAATCATAAAGCTTGCCTGCTCTGACACACTTATCAATAAGATCTTGATTTATACAGCAGCTCTCCTATTTGGTGGTATTCCTTTCTTTGGAATTTTTCTGTCTTATATTGAAATTGTCTCCTCTGTTTTGAAAATCCCATCAGGGCAGGGACGGTACAAAGCCTTTTCCACCTGTGGGTCTCACCTGTCAGTAGTGTCCTTGTTTTATGGGACAGGTTTAGGAGTGTACATCAGCTCTGCAGTTACAGAATCTCCCAGGAACTCAGCAGTTGCTTCAGTGATGTATTCCACAGTCACTCAGATGCTGAACCCCTTTATCTACAGCCTGAGGAACAGGGACATGAAGGAAGCCTTGAGGAAACTCACTGTTAGGATGGCTTCCCTCATGTGATGCATCATTCTCGGGGTAAATGGATGGCTGGGCAATATTCAGGTGATGGACCCATACATGATTCTGAGACAGAAACTGAGAATATTTATTTCACTCAAAGAATAATTAAATTTTCTTTGAGTCTACTAAATGACAAAAATCAATTGTTGTGCCTATATCAATATGTCTATATCTTTATCTGTATGACCTGAACTATTTGAAAAACTACTATATCCTAACTATTTCCCATAAGTATAGTTTCACAGGAATAGTATATTCTAGATTATGTTTGTGGGCTTATATCCTATTTATGTTTTATAATAAAAGATTCGGAGATAAGCAGATAGAGGACAAAAAGACCCAATTCAATTATAGATACTGAAATTTCAATATTGCAGTTAGTAGTTTGTCAGTATGAGTCTGATTTTGCTCCATGTATCTGTCCTATTAATAGAAGGTTTCATTTTATAAACCTATACAGTCTTTGTGAGCTCTTTCTCATTAAAATTTAAATTTCAAAAATAATGGTTTATCATGATCAATGATATTCCCATATCTTGATAAAGATACATTTGTGCCATTAGGTTTAGCAGATATACAGCTATGTACATATATTTGTATATATATATATATATATATGGCATTTTTTTGTATTCATATATATGCATAAGTACGTATATATGTAATGTTAAAAGTATATAGCTATCCTGATGTTGATTGAAATTTTAATATTATCATTTTTGCTTGTTAAACAGAGCTGAGTGTGTTTTCTCTTTCATGTTTATTAGAAATTTATCTATTTTATTTGATGTAAAATTATTGTCAAACTAGATATATTTCCTGATTTGAATAGTTCCATAAATTGTCTTCCTATATTCATATCATCAAATAAACATTAATTTAATTTAACATTAAATTAGTTAAAGAGACTTAATTAATTTACATTTGTTATTACAATATAGAGACATTTTTCTATGTTAAGCACATAAAATTTTCTTTTTCGGTGAAATTACATATAGGTAATTTGTATAATGAGCCTCATAGTATATTCATCTATGATTTTAGAATTTTGTATATATACACAATTAAATAAGTTACTTATTAATATATTGGAAATTAACATATTTTAATCATCAAAATTCACCAAGTTTCTTCTATTTTCACCTGCATCAGAAAAATTTTTCTGTGTGTCTTGTTTTGCATGCACCCCATTGTAGGCAGAAGAAGCACAGATGTGTTACTTTAAAGCATGCTTTAGTTCATCAGTGTTAATCATTCACATCTAATTGGTGTTGCTGTTAAAATCCTATTTCCTTGGATCTAAGGTATTTGTAGATTTTTGTCTTATTTATGAAGTACGTGATAGAGTATTGTATGTTATTTACCAAATCTTGTTCTATACATATAATTATAAAAAATGCAGATTTTAATTTAACATTATTAACAGTAATAATGTTACCAGAAAATGTAAATGAGAATAAATAATAGTAATACCTGCACATATTTATTAATGGGCAATGAGAGTTCTTCAGATATGGAAGGAAACAATGTTGTTAGTATATGATTAAAAATAGTATATGTGTTATGTGCACATAATGTCTTTTGTGAGAGACTTTTCCTTGATAGATGCAACACACACACACACACACACACACACACACACACACGCACGCACGCACGCACGCGCGCATGCACATGTTTATTCAACCAGAGAGGGGAGACCAAAGTTGGTATTGAAATAACTTGGTGATGAATGAGTTTCTATTGTGTTCACTAACTGTAGTATGGTTGAGGAGTTACTTATAGGCACAAGCAGTTTATACTTGTACTCAAAAGTAGCTACAACACTAAAAAGTCCACTCCAGCACAGGTGAAGACTCATGAGAGACATAACCCCAAGGTTACTGTATGATTTGCAGGAAGCTCCAAATCCTGAAAATAGGGTGGTCATGGGCTATTGCTTCAGCAACTGTTTTCTCCTTCAATAATCCTGGGGAGAATATTCTGAATCTTGCAAATATGAGGATTCCCAGACATGGGAAGTTTGTTTCCTTACATGGTCTCAATAGTCTCCTCATCGCACATGGAGGAAAAGTTTCAATGTAGAGGAAACTACAGTACAACACAAAAGAGTATCACTTACTATCATCTGAGAAACGTGAATACAACAGCAAAAACTTGTGGTTAAGTGAAGCAAGCCAGACATAGAGAAGTAGTGCGTCTGCTTTCTCAGAGTAACATTTTTTTAAAGTGACCTGAATACAGAGAGGGGAATAATCCCTTGGAGTCAATCAAATAAGCCTTCCATTCAGCCTACTAAGAAACTGAATTTTAATATTCACGGAGTTCTCTACCTACTTCAGCAAGAGTGGAATCACATTTTTCCCTTTTACCTAGGGTGACTTCACCTCCTAAAATTTATTGTTTCCTAAACCACTGAATCTACTTTATTTCTTATGATCTTATATAAATTTTTATTGAAGCATATGGCTTATTCCTTAACACTCCCTTTGAAGTATTTTCCTCATCTCTGTAACCAGCCTCTGGAAGTCTCTATGCTCCAGATTGAATTCTAATACCCTCCAAGTCCTCCAAGAACCTCTCCACCTCCTAAACATTGAACTTCACATTCTTTCTCTATCTTTCTCTCAAAAGAAGACACAAAAAGGTCAAAACAACTAAAAATACAAAATAAAACAAAAATATCGAACAAAAAAAAACATGGAGTTAATTTTGTTTTGACCAACAAACAGTTCCTGGGCCTATTCTGGATCCTGGTTGATGTAGCCAGTAACATACTTACTCATTCTGGTGATTCCCTGAGTTATCATACAACAGCTTTTCTATGCAAAGCTAAGGATGAAAAGCAACCGTGTTTCCCCAATGTATCAAGTGTTCAACCTTTAAGTGGTGATTAAGCCACCGGGAGTGGCTCTCTTGTTCCTCTGCAAGGTCTAAACAGAATCCTCTCAGTTTTGAAGTTACAAATTTAAGGAATAGGCTGAAAAGCACAGACCCAGACCTATATCATGACTCAACATATATAACTTTAAAAATGAACTTCCAATCAACAGAATGAAGAGCCAATAAATGTTTGCCACACATTACCTTAGATGTGGTATTGTGTTAAAACTGTACTGAATAGACTAGTGCTTCTGGTGTAGGATATTTATTTCTATGTATTTAAATTTTTGAAAGGGAATTCACATTATTTTTCATTCATTGAAAACTGCAAACATGTATACAATGCATCATTTTCATATATTCATTCTGTTATTTCCTAGTGTAGGATCATTAACTGAGACATGGACAACTTACCAGTAGCTACCCACAAAGAAAACTGACTCTTCTTCAAGCAGCCAATAGCTCTTCAGCTAGACAGTGGGACTTTTGAAGTTATTCTTTATGTAAAAATGCTTCCCTTATTTCCTTCAAACCACTGGCTCATATGGCTTTAATGCCTTTGAGGAGATGATGTGGGCTGTATGACAAAGCAGGCTGAGCATCAAGAAAATCAGAAGCATTCATCCATCATCCTTGATTAGCTCCTCATCTCCTGCCTCCAGGTTCCTGCCTTAAATCGCTTCCCTGACCTTCTATCATAATAAATTATGACCTGTAAGGTGAAATAGACCATTTCCTGTTCAGGTTAATTTGGATCATGATGTATATCACAATATATAAAATAAATCCTCAGATTAGCCTACCTCAGCTTCTCCCTTGTAGATTTTCTGAAAATAAATCTATCCTGTAGTCAAGAAATTTCAATACATTATATCCACCCATTACTTAAATAATACAGTTTTACTTTTGCTATTGTCTTTAAACAACTAATCCTTTCCACAGAATGTAACAGATGTCTTTTTTATTATCATGAATGAGAGTGTGGTGTGTGTGTGTGTGTGTGTGTGTGTGTGTGTGTGTGTGTGTGTATGTGTGTGTGTGGTGTTGGAAGTGGAGTATGCACATGCAACAGCACTCATGTGGAGGTCAAAGGATAATTTGTAGAGATAATTTCTCCCTTCTCTCTTTATTTAGGCTCTGGGTCTGACTGTAAATTTGTTTGGGAGGAGCCATTATGTACCAAGGGATCTTGCTGGTCCAATCATGGACATAAATAACATAATATTGTAAATTTATCTTCATGAAATATGATTGAGTCAATTTTGTGATATGAAGATTTTCTAATTTTGGGGACCAACTTATTTTTTAATACTTCATCTATATAATTTCATGTATTTTTACTTAATAGAAGTTTCTAAAAGAGATGCAGCAACCCTATCTTTCTCATATTTGTACTAAATTATATTGAATAAGATATTCAAATACTACATTGACTATTATTATTTAACTGCTCATATTGGCACACCTAGAATGAAATAAAGAGTAATTATGCAAAAGGAATGAATTCATGATCAATATAAATACTTGAAACATTAATATATTAAAATATATAAAATATTTAAATATATAAAGCCAAACTATACCCCTGAGTGAAAAGAAACTTGATCTATTGCAGTGGTTCTCTGCCTGTGGGTTGTGGACCTTTTGGGGGTCAAAAGACCTTTTCACAGGGGTCATCTAAGATCATCAGAAAGCACAGATATTTACATTATTACTCATAACCAGAGAAAAATTACAATCATGAAGTAGCAAGAAAAAATAATTTTATGATAGGTGGTCAGCACAACATGAGGAACTGTATAAAAGGATCACCATTAGGAAGATTGAGGACCACTATTGCACTAGACCTAGGTGTTTTAAGGCATGATCTGACCAGAAAACCCCATTATAGCTGTCAGCTGACCAAAAGTTAGGTTTACAGATATATACCCATAGCTTTGAGAAGCTTTTAAATGTACTACTGGGCATTTAAACTCATGTTTTCAGGCCTGCACAGAAAGTAATATGACCCATCAAGCACTTTCCTCATCATCTTGTTTCTACCTAGGCACCATATTTATGAAATGTAATATTGCTTTGCTTTAAAGAAAATTACTTTACTATTTAAAAAAATAAAAAATAGATGAAATGGGAAAAATAAAGTTAATTCAAATATGGGATATTATATCCATCAAATCAATTACTCAAATCTTAACATATCTACTGTGAGAATGAGGAAATAAACATATAACTCATCATAATGATGCTAAAATTTCTCATAACCGCTAAAATCTATTATTAAAGATTGTATATATTCATATATATATATATATATAGTGGGGGGTACATGCATGTGGTGTGTGTGTGTGTGTGTGTGTGTGTGTGTGTGTGTGTGTGTGTGTATTTAATCTGAATTACCCTACACAGGGATAGTAGTCATCTTAAACACCATATATTTCCTAATAAGTGTCAGTCTGACTGATAGGTAGGGCAGAGCCAGGACCTGTCCAGCTGGTCTGTCCCTGGGGCTGAGTGGGATGATGAGTGTAGATGGCCCAGACACCCTTACCCCCCACTGTCCCCCATCCCCCCAACCCCCATCCACCAGAGAGAAGCACACTGGGCTGGGAGTCTTATCAAAGCAGGGACTCCCTTTATTGCATCAGGAGTTAGCTTATATAGGTTGGGGTGATATGGGGGGGATGGGGTGGGGATAGTGGGCCAATGAGATAATGGCATCTCAGCAGTTACTAGGCAGAGGCAATTCTAGGTCGAGTACTGCTGAGTCACTCATATGCGAAAGTCATGTCTGAGGACAGGTCCTCGAGCTAGGCTGGGGAAGCTACACTGTGCCTGACACCCCGGCCTTATGGGACCCATCAAAAAAGAAGACAAGGACCACTGTTAATACGTTTATAGATTTTTGGAGGACAGAGGAGTTCTGGTTCTATCTCCAAAATAATAATCTACTGATATTGTTCTTGGTGGCTGCCGGCCTGGGTGGGACACAGAAAAATCAGGCAACTCTTCTGATGTTTGCCTAATGTGCATAAAGTAAAACTGCCCTAAAACTCATATATGTATATCTTAAGGGGTTTTTTGGCTCTTATATGTCATCAGTGATGACTCTTGTTAAGTAGATGGCAGTAGGCAACAAAACTCAGAACTGTCTACAGTACAGAGGATAATTGTTTCTGAAGAGATTATCATTAACATAATATTTATATGAAAGTATTTTTTCCCTAAGGCCTTAGGGCAATTACCAGAAAAGAAGCAGAAAAATCATAAGTAGAGATTAGAGAGGAACAGAGCAAGACAGTGCCTTCCAGACATGACAGGACCAGTTTAATTACAGCAGCTTTGTCTGCATTTGCAAAACAGGAACAAGAGCAACCCGGTCAGTGTTTCAATATGGACAGAGAAGTGGTTCATGAGCTCTCAGCACTTCCTGAAGATCTATTGATACTTGATAACTATTAGGGAAAAAAGAGTTAATTGTCTTTAAGGATTAGGTTCTTAGTATATCATCCATATTCCAGTTGCTGGCTCCACACCCATGAGTATACTAACAGTCATGAGTTATTATATGACTCATGAGTCATTAACTGTACTCAGTGTGTTACATAATAAAAGAGAACATAAAATTTGGAGTAGTAGAGGGTGAGAGTGGAACTGTGTGGAATGGGGTGAGAGTAGGGTTACATACCATGAAAATAAATTATACACTTGTGTAAACTTCTAAAATAATTACTATAATATTATACTAAAAAATAGCCAAAATTCAACCAAATGACCCTATGAAAAAAGAAAAATGTATATGTGGACAATAGTCGTGCAATTTCAAAAGGTAGTCCTGAAATTTTGGACATCATTAATGCATGCAATTCTACAAATCACAGTTATGAGTGACTTTAGGCTATATATATATGTAACATGTATATTGATATATATGATGCATATATATTAAGGCCAAAGTTATAGTCACTAGTTTCAAAAAGGAAGCTTTTCTTTGTAATTGGCTATTTCTAATCTCATTCATTATAAATATACTTTGTTTCCATACATGGTGACTATGAAATATATGCTTTATACCTAAAGTGAGAATCATGATTAAAAATGTAATTATTACTAAAGCAAACTGGACCAGAATCCCACCAAATAAATATGAGTGTGGAGCATGTTAAATTCATGTAACCATAAATAGATGGTAGTAAGTGGATGTGTTACAAGGTTTTGCAGTGTAATTGATTGAAGCATCAAATACATTATTTTAATATATAACTAATTTATTGTTTGAGATTTATTACGTGAATAGAATTTATGTTTTATCACACTGAGTTCACCACTATGTTCTCATCTCCTACCCCTTGTGGATTAATTCCCATTTCCCTTTCTGGACATCCTGTCTTATTGTTTTTTACAACCCACTAAGTCCAATTGGTGCTACATGGGTGTTCTGAGAATCCAGAGAATCAAATCAACCAATGAGAAAAACCTTGCTCTCTCCCAATAGCTGTCAACTTTGTATTGTTTCTCAGCTAGAAATGGGGCTTATGAGCCTATATATGCTGGAGTTTGGTAGGCTTCATATTGTGGAGGTTATGCACAGGCTGATGAAAGTTTATCAGTGTGGCAGTTCTATAATGCCCCAAGGGCATTATGTCACACCAAGTCTTCACAGACTTCTAGATATTACAATCATCCACTGTTTTCCATGATCTTTCTTGAGCCTTAGTGAGAGAGGATGTATTATAAATGTTCCATATATGGCTGAGAACTCCACAGAGAATTGTTCTCTCCACTTTGATGAATTGTGAGTCTCTGTATTATCTACTAACAATTTCACAAGGAGCTTCTGTGTTAAGGAATGAGAGATGCAAAAATATGCGGGTAACATATGTGTATAATTAACAAGGCATTTTGAAACAATATCAACATAGCAAAGTAATAGTAGTGACTTCATCCCTTGATCTCCACAACCTACAATATCCATAGCCACAAGTGCTTGGTTATAGCTACAATTTTATGACAGGAGTTCCCTGTAGTGGAACAAACATTAAATACAAAATCTTGTTGTATCCTTTAGCTTTCCAAATATCAATAAAATTATTATCTTATGAATAACTTTGTATAATACTTCATAAGATGTAAAGGAATGTAAGTCTACCCTCTGTAGCCAAATTACATCATGCTCTACCCTTATTCACAGGAAACCAATGAATATCACCTCAATTCCATTCTTGTTACAGATCATTGTTTCACTTGGATTCCATATAGTTCCTCAAAATTTATGTTTTGGGTCTACTTAACCCAGAAAAAATGTCAGTCCTCATTCAACAATGTATTAAAAACCTCATGTAAATATACTATTTGCACATGAGGCAAATGCTTGGTAATTTTTGCTTTTACATCTCTCTCTCTCTCAGTGTGTGTGTGTGTGTGTGTGTGTGTGTGTGTGTGTGTGTGTGTGTGTGTAAGTCAGGGAATGAATTTTGGCAGTGAATTTTCTCCTTTGGCTACATCATTCCATGTGATGAACTGCTTATCCTCAGAAATGGTGGCAGGCACCTTATTCATTGGGGCATATTGAAAGTCCTGAATTTTACAGTTTAAACTAGTAACAGTATAATAAAAAAACATATGCAGAAGATGTTGAATATCAAGTGTGGTGGTATTGTGTTCCCCAAAATATTGTGTACCCTAATAAACTTATCTGGGGTCAGAAAACAGAAAAGCCACTAAATACTTAGGATAGGCAGTGGTAGCACATGCCTTTAATCCTAGCATTCCAGAGGCAGAAATCCATCTCTTCAAGGATACAGCCAAGCATGGTGACTCACGCCCTTAATCCCAGAAAGCGAGCCTTTAGTCCCAGGGAGTGATGGTAGAAATCAGAAAGGTATATAAGGCGTGAGGACCAGAAACTAGAAGCATTTGGCTGGTTAAGCTTTTAGGTGGTTAAGCTTCAGGCTTTCGAGCAGCAGTTCAGCTGAGAGCCATTGGGATGAGGACACAGAAGCTTCTAGTCTGAGGAAACAAGACCAGCTGAAAGGTTGGCCAGGTGAAGTTAGCTGTGGCTTGTTCTGTCTCTCTGATCTTCCAGTGTTTACCCCAATACCTGGCTCAGGTTTGATTTTATTAATAAGAACTTTTAAGATTCCTACTACAATCAAGTCCCCCATTTCTATCATAAGTGTGCATCATTCTTTGATACCTTGTAAAAAATGATAGGACAGCAGTCATTTTCATAGTTTTCAACTTTATATAATAGCCTTATTCCTTATTCTTCAAATATGTTGAATTTGATTAAAAATTCTGAGATTTTTTGAAAGCACTATAGTTAAGGATAGAATTGTTATAGATATAAAAATCACTTTCAACTTATATTCCTGTTACTTTCCAATACAACTTTGGTTAGAAGATCATGCTGTGTTTATTGTATACTGTCTATGAGACTTGAAAAAGAGTTTGGACTTGGTCACCTGGATTGTGCTAACTCTCTCATCTAACTGCTCTACAATAATGATGTCAAGACAGTGTACTGGCCAGTTTTAAATTCAAATCTGTCACAAACTAGATCCTTCTGGGGGAAAAAAGCCTCTATTGAAGAATTGCCTAGAATAGGTTGGACTATAAACATGTCCTTGCAACATTGTCTTGACTGTTGACTGATGTGACAATACCAAACCACTGTTTGTGGTAACATTCCCCAGGCAGGAGGTTCTGTGCTATATACATGAAGAAATCTACATGAACATAAACAACATAGAAGGCAGGTAGCATAAAATTATAAACTGTCTCTGCTTTTATGCTTGAATATAGCATGACTAGCTGCTTGAATTAGTGCCTCAGCTTATTTAAAACTATGTACTGTGTACTGGAGCTGTAAGCCATTCAAGCCTTTTCACTTAGTAGTTTTTTTGGTCAAGACATTTTATCACATAAAGAAAAGTGAATATAAATGTTGCTCTATATCTTGCACAAATGTTAGAACAGAAATACAACAAAGATAAGTTATGACAGAAAAATCCACCATATATGTGCTGGAAAGTGAACAAAGGTCTTCTAAAACAGATAATATTTCTCAGCCCCCTGAACTAGTTATCCAGGCAAGAAAAGAAATTATTGTAAAATTCTAGGTAAAACAAAACATTTAAAAGCACAACCATGGCCGGGCGGTGGTGGCACACGCCTTTAATCCCAGCACTTGGGAGGCAGAGGCAGGCGGATCTCTGTGAGTTCGAGGACAGCCTGGTCTCCAAAGCGAATTCCAGGAAAGGCGCAAAGCTACACAGAGAAACCCTGTCTCGA
>CABHPP010140008.1:35757-53139 GCA_902168425.1 Peromyscus attwateri | reverse complement strand
GGTTAGGCTAGGTGCTCAGGTTAAAGACTGGCTAATTTGAATGGTTCCAGTGGGTGAGGACAGACTTACCTAGTAACTGGCCCCAGGGAGATTAGGGTAGGGAAATACTCCTGAAGGGTTGGGATGAGGGTGAGGTAGCTTCTGGTTATTTTACATGTGAAAGGCAGTAACCCAAGCAGTTGTTTACTATCTCTAGGCCTTGGGCAGGGCATTGTCTCCAGCACCAGCAAAAGCCTATGAGGTCACACCATGGGAATCACAGCAGAAAGAAAGTCCTGTTTGATATAGGCTTCTATAAAATATTTCCTTAATTTGTTTTCCTTAGGGATGTCTCAGTCAGGAGTATCCTTTTGAAACCAGGTCCGTGGTAGAAAGTAATAGAGTAAAGGCACTGAAATCCCAAGGCAGGAGTGGTTTAAAATGGCTTTTTTAATGAGGAGCTGGGGATGGAATCCAGGTTCTCAGACATGCCAAGCCACTCCAGCAGCCCCTCAACTGGCTTTTAAATGCCTCCATCAGTGTGGAGTTTTCCACCTCCATTCCCTACAATCCCAACCCCCAGTATTCTTTCCCAGCTGAGGCTCCCCTCCTGACCAAGGGCCTGCTGATGTGCCCAGCCTTGGCTCAAAGGCACTGACTTCACAGGGTTTGTTTATCCCTCACTCACTTCCTGGCTGTTTGGGTAGAAATAGATAAATCAGAGAGGAGGGGAAGGAGAACATTGGAGCCCATGAGGTTCTCTCTCTTGGACAAGGAGGTATCTTTGTTTCCTTTCCAGGGTAGTAAGAAATCTCACAATATCCCCATTGCCTTCTCCTGGAGAGGGATGCTTGGGGGAGGGGCAAAGACTCAGGCTGCAATGACATCTCTTAGGAAGTGGGAAGTGAAGGGAGCCTGAGACTCCTCCTGATGGTTTTTAGGTGCGCTCTTACCCTGCAAGGAAAAGTGACGAAACATGACAGAATCCACTAATGAGTTTTATAAAGATGAGGAGAAAAGGATAGATGTGATCAGGCCTGCTGAAAGGACATATGTGTGAAGGGGGTGGGGAACATGGGGCCTGTCTTTTAAAGGCCAAGTCCCACATGTGCACACAGGCCCAAGTGGCTGTTCCACGCATGCCCATAGATCACGTGGCTGTGCCACATGCTTACACAATCACGGGGTCATGGGTCATGCAGGACGTATGACCCAGAAATGACTAGGTGGAAATGACTAAGTGTCCTGCCAGCTATGCTTGACCATGGGGGCGTGGCTGGAATTCCTATCACCTCTCAAGTGAAATTTCCCCAGAGACCCCTGGGCTTGGATAAGAGGTCTTCATTGGTCTGCAGAAGCCCTTCCTGATTTTGCTTAGTTTTACTTCTCTTCTCCCTTAGGGAGTAATGGCCATTCACAAGTCAAAAGCCTTTTACTCTGTCGATTACCTGGACAGACATAGACCTAAATGGCTTTGTGTGGGTCTCCTGTGGCACAAATCATTTGCTCTCTCCTTGCTAGAGAAGAATGCTTAGGAGAGCTAGAAAGATGGCTCAGCAATTAAGAGTGAGGACTGCTCTTCCAGAGGACCAAGGTTCAATTCCCAGCAATCACAAGGTGGTTCACAACCATTTGTAACTCCAGTCCCAGGGGCTCTGACACCCTATTTGGCCTCTGTAAGTACCAGGTACACAGCCATATGCAGGCAAAACACCCATACACATAAGCAGAGTATGGAGAATGCTTAGGGCTGAGAATATAGTGCATTTGGTACAGTGCAAACACGGTCATGACCATTTTGGGTTTTACTTCCACAAGGATTTCAGGAAGAGCATATACTCTGGCTCTGATTCTTCTAGCCATTGATACTGCATACGTGGTTTTTGAGGAGACAAAAATTAAGATGAGACTTTTCTTTGTTAAAGGAACCTTTGAATTTTTTAAAAAAGATTTATTTATTTTTGTTTTATGTGCTTTGGTGTTTTGCCTGTATGTATGTCTGTGTGAGGCATGTTTGATCCCTCGAACCTGGAGTTATGGAAATCATGAGCTGCAGTGTGGGTTCTGGGACCTAAGCCTAGATCCTTTAGAAGAACAGCCAGTGCTTTTAAACACTGACCCATATCTCCAGCCCCAAGGACACCATCTCTTTCTTTTTACATAAGCTGGTGGTTGGGATGCAAATTTTCTGTATGGAAAGTACAAATCACAGAACTGTGCATGGTGGCACATGCTTATCATTCTATAGCCCTAGCACTCTGGATGCCAAAGGTTCACTGTAGGTTTGAAAGCAGCCAGAACTATACAGTGAGATGTTGTTTCAGAAAACAGAAAGTACCAATTAATAATTTCACATTTGTTTTCTGTTTTATTTTTTGTTTTGAATTGATTTTTAACTTATTCTAAATCTAAATATGAGGTTTATTTTATGTGTATGAGTGTTTTCTCTTCATGCAAGTAAGGTCACCACATGTGTTCCTGGTGATTGAAGAGGTCAAAAGAAGGCATCAGATCTCCTGGAAGCAGAGTTACAGATGTTTGTGAGCCACCATGTGGGTGCTGGGAATTGAACCCAGGTCCTCTGTAAGAGCAACAAGTGCTTTTAACTGCTGAGTCCTCATCTCTCCAGTCCCATGTTACATTCAGTTTTTACAATCTACTATTTTAGACTTTATTTACTCATTTCACTTTGCATAAAACTCAAGTACTAATGGGTCTCAAACCTCAACTGAACCCCAGTGACACTGAACCTGAAGGAACAGAAAGTGATGAATAGCCTTGAATGCATTGGCACAGGAGAAGACTTCCTGAACAGAACACTGATAGTGAAGGCACTAATAAATGGGACCTCATGAAACTGAAAACCTTCTATAAGGCCAAGGACACTGTCACATGGATGAAGTGGCAGCCTACTGAATGGGAAAAGAGTTTTTTTTTTCTTACCAAGTCCACATCCAATAGAGGACTAGTATCTAAACTATATAAAGAACACAAGAAATAAGACATAAAGAAAACAAATACTCCAATTAAAATGGAGTCCACATCTAAACAGAGTAGAGAAAACTCATATGGCTAAAAACCAATTAAAGAAATGTTCAGCATTCTTAGCTATCACAGAAATGCAAGTCAAATCTACTTTGAGACTTCATCTTAGACCTGTCAGAGTGGCTAACAGCAATAATACAAGTGACAGCTTGTATGAGAAAAGAATCTAATTTCAACTTAAAAAGAAAGAAATAATAATTTTAGCATGTCAGAGGGAATCCAGGGGCCCCACATTTTACCCCTGACCTATTGGACTTTGATGGACTCTGGGTGAGAAGAACCACATACAAATTCAGAGTTCCCATTCAATGGGTAGCAGGGGTAATAGTGATGATATCATGTACACTTGGGAATAAAAGTTTACATAATCCTTTAAGTAAGATTTACGACACAGCATTAGGACTGGTTAGAAATGTAAGTGGTAATTGAAGCTATGCCAGAAAACCTCTGTTCCATCCAAAAGATGTGCATGGTGTGAAGAAAGACATTATAATATGCACTTCTGATTTCTATATGTATGATATACACTCTGTACCAACACACTAGATAGATACATGAAAGATTGATAGATGATAGACAGATGATAAATACATGGCTAGTTGCATACCTACCTGTAGCATGAATCTTAAAAGTTCTTATTAATAAAAACAAACCTGGAGCCGGGTACTGGGGTCAACGCTGGAAGATCAGAGAAACAGAACAAGCCACAGGTTCCTCACCTTGGCAGTTCCACAGCTGATCCTATTTCCTCAGACTGGACGCCTCTCAGCTGAACTGTGCCGCTAGAAGCCTAAAAGCTTAACCAGCTCTAGCTCCTGGTCCTCACGCCTTATATACCTTTCTGCTTTCTGCCATCACTTCCTGGGATTAAAGCCTCACTTCCTGGAATTAAAGGCATGAGTCACCATGCCTGGCTGTTTCCAGTGTGGCTTTAAACTCACAGAGATCTAGATGGATCTCTGCCTTCAGAATGCTAGGATTAAAGGTGTGTATGCCACCATTTTCTGGCCTCTATATCTAGTGGCTGTTCTGTTCTCTGACCCCAGATAAGTTTATTAGGGTGCACAATATGAGAGCTCTCTCTCTGGGCTGGATGAGAGCTAGGGGTTGGTTTCCAAGCCTCAGAAAGTGGGGGTCTCGGGCAGATGGGTGTGGGGGCAGGGTGTGTAGATTGCAGGGTCCGCTGGGGGGTCTTGGAGAAGGGGAACCTTCCCGCAGGAGCCCTGCCAGCTGGCTGGCAACTGGGGCCGAGTTGGGCGGAAAGGCTGGGCCCAGGAATGGGTCCTAGGGGCAGGCCTTCCTGGGTGTGAACCAAGTCATTCTTTTTTTAAAAAGACACATATAGGTTTATTTGTGATGACTCTAGGATGAATTTTTTTTTGTTCATTTGCAGATTTATTTATTTATTTATTTGAGACATGGCTTCAGGTACCCCAGGCTGGCCTTGAAATTTCCATGTACCTAACTGAAGATGACCTTGAACTCCTGGACCTGCTGCCTCTACCTTTTGATTACTGAGATTACAGGCGTCTGCCAGCACTCCTGGTTTATATTTTGCCAGAGATTAAACACAGGGCCCACCCAAGTATTCTAGGCAAGTATCATACCAACTGAACTATATCTATAGCTCCATGTTTTTTGAGATAGGCTCTTATGCAGCCCAGGGGCCTTACCTCAAACTCACCATGGAGCCAAATCTGACCTTGAACTTCTCATCCCCTTGCCTTTACTTTCCAAGTGCTGGGTGCCATCTCCTTGTGGCTGACACTTCAAATTCCATCTTTAGTGGATTGTGATGACTTAAATCTAGTTCTAAGTTCAGAAGCAGAGAGAAGTCCTGGAGTTGAGTCCTGAAA
Organism: Peromyscus attwateri; assembly: GCA_902168425.1. Classification (NCBI taxonomy): domain Eukaryota; kingdom Metazoa; phylum Chordata; class Mammalia; order Rodentia; family Cricetidae; genus Peromyscus; species Peromyscus attwateri. The sequence goes on along the minus strand of CABHPP010140008.1, from coordinate 48,259 downwards.
AGATTTGCAAGGCCAGTGAAGAAGTCATTTCAGTTTCCTCAGGCACTGCAAGGTAATTCTCTCAGAGGAAGTGTGCCCACACTGAGAGAAGAGATTCATCAGTATTTAGTGGTTCAAGTCTTCAGTTTCATCAGCACTTTCCTACATATCCTTATCCCAGCATCCATGAGCCTACTTCTTCATAGTCGGTTTCTTCACTTCAATAGCAGACAGCCCAGGAGACTAGGAAATCAACTTCCATTGGAATTCAGTCAGCCACAAGATGAGCTTGGATGCTTGGTTTTCAGCATTGGTCTAAGGAGACCAGGGCTTTCTACAGCAAATGCATGGAAGCAAGCATTCAGGTCCAACACCTGAGTTTATCTGTATCTTTCTCTGCTTTGTCCTGTAATTTTAGGGACAAGCAGCCAGTCAATACTACATCCATTAATTTGCTAACAATGTTTCGATGTATCATATACACAGTCACCCAAATCCTTGCTTCTTATAAGTGTTTGATTAGGAGTAGCCAATGATACTTTGTATATCTCTACTGTAGGATCACACCTTTAACTATCAGCGCTTGCTTCAGCACTGAAAATAGCCCTCTGGTGTCTTTAAATCTAATCAGATTAGAGAACAAATGCCAGAAAATTCTCCCTTAAAGGTCTGTTCCTTCAGGAACATTCTTAATAGCAAAATCTGGATTAATCAAAGTTCCACAGGAAAAAAATAGAACTGCTAGATGTGTATACATTCACATACATATATCCACAACACATCCATATACTTATAAAGAATTGGCTCACTTGACTACAGAGGCCAATATATTTGAAAAGATGTATTTATTAAGCTGGAGAACCAGGAGTATGTGGTTCTAGCCCTCGTACACAGGCCTGGGAATGGGAGAGGGATGTGGCTTTTAGTTTGAAAGTCAGCAGGCTCAAAACCCAAGATGATCTGATATTTCAGTTGGAAGGCAGAAGAGTACCGTCTCACTCTGAGGCACACAGCAGGAGAAATTCCCTTTTCTGTGAATGTTTGTTACATCTAGGCTTTCAACTGATTCTATGATGCCTTCCTTATTATGAAGAATGTTACGGTTTATACATGGTTTTAATAGTCCTGTCTCTTGCCATGTGATGTCATACATCACTTCAGGATTCAGTCAGCAAGAAGGCTCCCACCAAATACAGATTTCTGGCCTTCAGAACCACAATAAGCTTCCTTTCTTCATAACTCAACAAGTTTGTGATATTTTGTTATTAGCAATGGAAAATTAATGAGGACAACGGGCAATAATGTCATTCTGAAACATTCAGTATGCTGTTGAACCAAATACCTCGTACTTTATAAAATTAACCCTTACCAAGTGCTGCGCTTTTATCACTGCCCTTGAATTATTTCACAACTTTGAAGTTCTGGATACTTATAGTAATGCTGAATCATTGTGGTTTATAAATGCTTTGTCCCCAGCTTGTGGCACTATTGGGTGGTGATGGAATCTTTAAGTGGCAATACTAGTGGGACAATTGCTGGGGGTGGGGGCATGATCTTAAAGGGGATAATGAGACCCCAGCATCCTTCTTTTTTACTTTGTTTTCTGGCCACCACCTTGCTCCACCACATGCTCCCTCCTCCGTGTACTGCCTCAGCACAGGCACAAAGGCAATGGGGGCCACTGACCGTGGACTGGAATCTCAGAAAATCTTGGATAAATAATTCTTATAAGTTGATTATGTCAAATATTTTTGTCACTGCAATAGAAAGGTGACTAACAATATATATGCAAAAATTTTGGAATGAAATTAACATTTCAGTTAAGTATATTGCCTGCTGTGGTGGTTCATTTTCCAGATGCAAGCATTTTGCATAGAGTCAATTGCTGAGGCTGGAGAGATGGCTCAGCAGTTAAGAGCTTTTCCAGAGGACTGGGTTCAATTCCCAACACTCCTATGGCAGCTCAGAAACATCTGTAATTGCAGAGGATCTGTCACCCTCCTCTGGTCTCTATCCATACTACACGCATGTGTTGCACCAACATTCGTGCAGTTTGTAAAAAAACTCATACATATAAAATAAGTAAGTCTAAAAGAATTAATTTGAAGCTGGGCAGTGGTGGCGCACGCCTTTAATCCCAGTATTCAGGAGGCAGAAACAGGCGGATCAATGATGATCCAAATTTACACAAACTTCTACAAGGTGAGACTTTTGTTTCTCAATGGTGTATAGCTAATTTGCATACCAAGTGGAAATGACCTTGAGATAACTTCAGTAATGTATGATTATATACTTAATTATATTTTTTTGAGGTGCTAGGGGTCAAATCATGGCTATACCTCCAACCCTGTATGTTGTAAAATCAATAACTTGGACTTAGTTAAAATAAAAGGTACCATGTGCTATATATATATATATATATATATATATATATATATATGTATATATAGGTAAATGGTAAAAAGATTCCTGGTCTGAGAGAAATTTTTAGATTTTTTTTTCTGGGTTAGAATTCAACCATAAATAAATGACTGAGATATTTAAATGTATATGTGCATCAGTTAACTCATCATTAATATATTTCTGTCAAATGTAAAACTAAAAGCTTTCTATAATTCAAGTATTTATTTCCTGTTTTATAAACTTTTGTGTACCCTAAGGGAATCAGGCTAGTCTCCTAGAAATTTTTAAGCTGTATGTGTTCAGTGTGATACATTTTAATTATTTTTTCAGGTTTATGGAGTGTAATAACAACCAAATTGAAATAAATTTCAAGAATGTAATGTGATTACTTGATATACATACAGGGAAATTATTGACACAATCAAATTAGTTAGGTATATTCATCACTTTTGGGGGGGCATTGAGACAGGGTCTTTCTATGTAGTTCTAGCTGTCCTGGGACTTGCTATGTAGACCAGCCTGGCCTTGAACTCACAGAGATCCACTTGCCTCTGTCTTCAGAGTACTGGGATTAAAGACATGTGCCACCATACCTAGTCTTCTGTCATCTTTCTTGGTACATGTATGCTTAAAATATTTAAAATCCCTCACAGAATTTTAAGTATATAGCATTATTATTGTTGTTGTTGTTATTATTTGTTTTTTCAAGACAGAGTTTCTCCGTGGAGCCCTGGCTGTCCTTGAACTTCCTCTGTAGACCAAGGTGACCTTGAAACCACAGAGATCTGCCTGCCTCTGCCTCCTGAGTGCTGAGATTAAAGGCGTGCGCTGCCGCCGCCGCCGCCGCCGCCGCCGCCGCCGCCGCCGCCGCTTGGCAAGTATGTAACATTATTGTCTTAGTTAAGGTTTACTATTGCTGTGAAGAGACACCTTGACCGTGGCAACTCCTATAAAGGAAACATTTAATTGGGGTGGCTCACTTACAGTTCAGAGGTTCAGTCCATTATTATTATGAAGGGGAACATGGCAGTGTGAAGGCAGACATGGTACTGGAACTGACAGTTCAGTCCATCTTGACTCAGAGACAACAGGAAATCAACCGACTCCTGATATTATGAAACCTCAAATTCCACCCCTACAGTGACACACTTTCTCTAACAAGGCCACATCTCCTAATAGTGTCACTCCTTTTGGGGGCATTTTCTTTCAAACCACCACAATTATTAACTTGAGTCACCATGCTGGGCATTGGATTCCAGAACTCATTTAATAACTGAAAACTTGTATCATCTGCCCAACCTTTTCTTATCTTTCCTCTATGCACATCCCTGGCAACCATCATTCTACCAAGTTTCTATGGTGTGTGACTTGCCTTATATGGCTTTTATTATTATTACTAAGACATTTATTTTCATTTTAAATATATGGGTGTTTTGCTGCATGTATGTGTGTACACCATATGCCTGCCTCTGAGGAGGCCAGAAGAGGGCGTCCAATCCCTTGGAACAGGAGTACAGACAGTTGTGAGTTGTCATGTTACGTCGGGGCTGGGAACTGAACTCAAGTCCTCAGCAAGAACAGCAAGCACTCTTAACCACTGATCCATCTCTCTAACTTTGTTGGGACTTTTTTTGATGACTGATTCAATCTCCTTATTCATTACTCTATTTGGATATTCTTTTTCTTCATGACTCTGTGATGGTAGGCCTATTTCTATGATGTTAATTTCTTTTATGTTATTAAATTTATTGACATAAAATTGGCCACAGTTTTCTCATAATACTTTGTATTACTTTGATATCAACTGTATTTTTCTCCCTTTTTATTTAAGATTTTATTATGAGTATTTGAGTACTAAAAAATAGAGTAAATGAATGGGTAAAAAGTTTCCAAAATCCAAGTCAATTTCATGTTACATGTAAGAATTCACTTTATGCTGGATATGATGGTGCACATTGTAATCCCAGCACTCAGTAAGTAGAGAAAATATCACTAAGAGTTGATTTTAAATATAGCTAAATCAAGCTGGTCACGTCTTTAATCCTAGCACTCGGGAGGCAGAGGCAGGTGGATCTCTATGAGTCTGGTCTACATAGAGAGTTCCAGGATAGCCAAGGCTACACAGAGAAATCCTGTCTCAAAAAAACCAAACCAACCAAACAAACAAGCTAAATCTTGGGGAGATGATTGTGGGAGAGGGGAATGAATAAGTGTGACAGGTCTGTATGGAATGTGATAATAAAGCCAATGACTTTGTATGCTAACATAAAATAAATAAGAAAATATCAAAATCAATTTAGCTAACCTAACCAATAAGAAGGAGACAACACTCATTCAAATAAATGAATAAGAATAATGGGGACATGAGATGACTCAGCAGGTAGAAAGATTGTCTCACGAAGCTGGTGATCTGAGTTTAATTTCTGGAACCCATGAAAAAGTGGAAGGAGACAACTCATGCCCCAAAGACAACTCATTCTCTGACCTCCAAATGTCACACGTATCCCCTTCCACATCAACACACACACACACACACACACACACACACACACACACAGAGAGAGAGAGAGAGAGAGAGAATAAAATATAAAAGGAGAAATTATAGTATGTGTTTCAGTAATAAAAAAGGACCATGAAGGCCTATTATTAAGACATTGGAGAAGTGAAAAGAAACCAATAAATCCTAGAATCATACAACTTACTGAGCCCAAACAGACCAGTGATTCAGTTCTACTGATGAATTCTACTGCATGTTCAAATAGGAATTAAGGGGTGAGAGAGATGACTCAGGAAGTAGGAGCACTTTTTTGTTTGTTTGTTTGTTTGTTTTTGGTATTTAGGCATGATCTTTATTTAGGCTTAAATAGGAAGAATTTGGACATAGGAAGGATATGTACAGTGACGCAGTCTGTTCAGAGTGTACCGACTGATCGCTGTGTCAGTTCTTTTTTTTTTTTTGTGAAGGCGCACTTGTTGCTCAAACATGAGGACCGGAGTTTAGATCTGAGATGCCTGAAGAGCCCAGTGTGGCTGTAGCCACAACTGCAACCACAGTGCTGTATGGGTAGAGATGGGAGGACCACTGTGGCTTTCTAGCCGTAATCCCAAGCTCTAGGTTCAGTGAGAGACCTTGTCTCAATGGAATAAAGCAAAGGAGTAAAGAGATAGAGAGGGACACCAGACATCCCCCACTGGTCTTGAGGACTATATGCACATGTAGATATACCAAACATACATGCACCACACTTACATATGCACAAACACACATGTACTAACATACCCAAATTAAAAAGTTAAAAGAGAATCAGTGCCAATTCTTAAATTCTGTCAGAAAATGTCAGTAGAAGGAATACCAAAAAAATACTGTGGTTAGCTTGACACATACTATAAGGAAAAAAAAATAACCCTAGAGCTGGTGAGATGGCTCAACAGGTAGAGAAGCCTGCTACCAAGCCCGATGACCTTACTTAGATCCCTGGAGTATACATGGTAGAAGAGAAACAACAACTGTAGCTGCCCTTTGACCTTCGTGTGTGTATATGTGTATATCCCTCCACCACAAAATAAGTAACTAAATGAAAAAGATTTAAAAAGAAAACTGGAGGCCAATAATGCTAATGGCTGTAGATGCCAAAGTCCCCAATTAAATATTATCAAACTGAATTCCACAGCCCATTCAAAATATTATATGCTTTTGTAGACTCTCTAGATTCCAAGTAAGAAAGAAAACGGACTAACAGAATGGATGCAAAAACAGGATCCATCCTTCTGCTGCATCCAAGAAAAGCACCTCAATTTCAAGGATAGATATTACCTCAGGGTAAAGAGTTGGAAAAAGATTCTCCAAGCGAATGTACTTAAGAAACAAGCTGTTGTAGCCCTTTTAATATCCAACAAAATAGACTTCAAACCAAAACTAATTAGAACAGATAGGGAAGGACACCATATACTTATCAAAGTAAAATCCACCAAAATGACATTTTAATTCTTAACATCTCTGCCCCAAACACAAAGGCACCCAAGTTTGTAAAAGAAACACGAATACAGCTTAAATCACATATTGACTCTCACACACTTATAATGGGGGGACTTCAATACCCCACTCTCACTAATGGACAGGTCATCCAGACAAAAACTAAAAAGAGAAACACTGGAGCTAACATATGTTATAAACCAAATGGACCTAATAGATATTTACAGAATATTTTACCTAAGCACAAAAGAATATACCTTCTTCTCAGCACCTCATGGAACTTTCTCCAAAATTGACCATATACTTGGACACAAATAAAGTTTCAACAGATACAAGAAAATTTAGATAATGCCCTGTATCCTATCTGACTGCCACAAATTAGAGCTGGATATCAACAACAGAAAAAAAAAAAAAAACAGAACGCTTACAAACTCATGGAAACTGAACAACTCTCTACTAAACAAAAACTTGGTCAAGACAGAAATAAAGAAATTAAAGACTTTATAGAATTCAATGAAAACGAATACATACTATATCCAAATTTATGGGATACAATGGAAATAGTGCTAAGTTCATAGCATTAAGTGCCTACATAAAAAAATTGGAAAAAAAAGAAAAAAAATAAATAAAAAAATAAAAAAATTGGAGTCATCTCATTCTAGCAACTTAACAGCACACCTGAAAGCTCTAGAACAAAAAGAAGTAAGCACATCTAAGAGGAGTAGATGGTAGGAAATAATCAAACTTGGGGATGGAATCAAGAAAATAGAAACAAAAGAACAATACAAAGAATCAATGAAACAAAGAGTTGGTTCTTTGAGAAAATCAACAAGATAGATAAACCCTTATCCAAACTAACCAAAAGGCAAAGAGAGAATATCCAATTTAATAAAATCAGAAAAGAAAAGGGGGGGACATAATAACAGACACCAAGGAAATCCAGAGAATCATAGTGACATACTTTAAAAACCTGTACCCCACCAAATTGTAAAATCTAGGAGAAATGGATAAATTTCTCAAAGCTAACACTTACTGAAGCTAAATCAAGATCAAATAAACAATTTCAATTGACCTATAACCCATAGCTAAATAGAAGCAGTCTTTAAAACTTTCCCAAACAAAAAACAAACAAAAAAACCAAAACACCACCCCACCCCACAAAAAACAAACAAAATAAGTCCAGGGCCAGATGGTTTTAGCACAGAATTCTACCAGATTTTCAAAGAAGAGTTAATGCCAATATTCCTCAAATTATTCCACAAAATAGAAACAGAAATGCCCAATTTATTTTATGAGGAAACAGTCATCCTGATACCCAAACCACATGAGGACTTAACAGTGAGAAATACAGACCAATTTCCGTTATGAACACAGATGCAAAAATACTCAATACAATATTTGCAAACTGAATCCAAGAACATATCAAAAAAATCATCCACCCTGATCAAGTAGGCTTCATCCCAGAGATGCAGGGATGGTTCAACATATGAAAATCTGTCAATGTAATCCACCATATAAACAAACTGAAAAAAAAAACCCACATGATGATCTTGCTAGATGCCGAAAAGGCCTTTGACAAAATCCAACACCCCTTCATGATAAAAGTCCAGGAGAGATTAGAGATACAAAGGACATACCTAAACATAATTAAGGCAATTTACAGCAACCCTAAAGCCAACATCAAATTAAATGGTAAGAAACTCAAAGCAATTCCACTAAAAGCAGGAACAAGACAAGGTTTCTCACTCTCTTTGTATCTATTCAATATAGTATTCAAAGTTCTAGCTAGAGAAATAAGACAACAAAGGAGATCAAGGGGATACAAATTTGAAAGGAAGAAGTCAAAGTCTTGTGGAATAATGCTTTTGTACACTGGTTTAATAAAACACTGATTGGCCAGTAGCCAGGCAGGAAGTATAGGCGAGGCAAGCAGACTAAAGGAATGCTAGAAATAGGAAGAGCAGAGTCAGGAGATGCTAGGAGTCGCCCAAAGAGCAACATGTAATGGGATACAGGTAAAGCCACAGAACATGTGGCAATACATAGATTAATAGTTATAGTTATAATTTTCCACAGTTAGCAAAAGGCTTGAGCCATAGGCAATCCAGTTTGTAATTAATATAAGCCTGTGTGTGTTTATTTGGGAACAAGCAGCTGTGAGACACGGGTGGGAGAGATTCTGTAGGACTGGAGAAATCTCCTGGCTACAAATGTCACCAAAATGTGGGACCTAAAACCTGAGAAAGCTTTAAACAAAAAAGATTTTAAAACAAAGCTAAAAACAGCTTCCTAGTTGTGTCTCTCAGGCCAGCCATGAGCTACAGAAAGGCGGGTTCTCAGTGGCGTGTGGGCTTGAGTGTAGCATGGCAGATTTCTGCCAAGGTACACAATGGCGTCTCCAAGCCACACAGAGCACTGCATTGTGACAAATTTAGCTTTTGCTTGTACAGAAAAAAAAGAGGTTTCTGGGCTACACACTGCTGGATGGAAGCATAGACCTACTGCTTCCCATACTTGGCGGTGAGCTTTGTTTCCAGAGTTGGCGGTAAATGTAGTTCGGCCATGTTGGAAAGCTGTGGTGGGCAGAGCCAGCAGCCAAAGCTGCCATTTCAGTCCTAGTCATTCTATAGATTAAAGCAATAGATTCACAATAAAACAGATTCAGATGAAATAAACCTCTAAATGGTTTACACTGTGTGTGAAATTGTATGTAGGCTTAAAAGAAAGAGGAAAAAGAGGATAGACAGTTATATAACAAAATAGTTTTAAAACAAAGTCTTTAAAGAGACAGTCAAGGTAATATAAAAAATAAGCCACATAAAGATGGATATTACACAGAGAATCTGGATTGTGTTGTCTTTAGGATTTTTAACTGCAGAGAGACATTTGATTGTAAAAGCTATTGAGTTAAATCAATATGTATATTTTAAAAGCATCTTGATTTCAAAATGTATGTCTACAGATACGTTGCTTTGGAAAAGAGGTTCTGCTTTTTTTTCCACAGAAGATGAGAACCTGTGGATTATGGTCAAATATGGTTTGACTAGCCAAGACCCTCTGAAAGGTCTCCAATGACACCATGGCCCAGTTGATCCAACATCCAGAATGGTTTCAAGGTTTCACTATAATTCTTAATTTTCTCAGGATGCCCATAAGAATACAGAGCCCTTTATCAGTAGGAAGTAGCCTAGAAAACTACGCCCACATTCCCCAAAAAATAGATTATGGATGTTTGTCTTTGTTTAGGTTATTGGTTACAAATTGCTATTGGTCATTGTCAATATCTTTCTAAAAGAAGAAAGGGGGATATGATATGGAAATATAGGATATAGATATGATAGGATGTAGCTGGAGTTATTTCCAGTCCCACTTGGGCCCGCAGCCACTCAGACCCAGGTAAACACACAGAGAATTATATTACTTATAAAACTGTATGGCCATGGCAGGCTTCTTGCTATCTAGTACTTATATCTTAAATTAACCCATTTCTATTAATCTATAAATTGCCATGTGGCTTTTGGCTTACCGGTACTTTACATCTTGCTTCTCATGGTGGCGGTGGTTGACAGCATCTCCTGACTCAGCCTTCCTATTCCCAGAATTCTCTTCTCTGCTTTTCCTGCCTATACTATACTTCCTGCCTGGCTACTGGCTAATCAGCATTTTATTTATCAATCAATAAGAGCAACACATTCATAGCATCCCCAGCACTTCCCCTTTTCTTTTTTTCAAAAAAGAAGGTTTTAACTTTAACATAGTAAAATTACATATAACAAAACAATTATCAAGCAAGAATTACAGTTACAGTGTCTAGTCTATTTATAATATCTAGTCTATTTGTATTTGGCAGAATTAAAGAAGATAGCCTATCTATCCTATATTTGTGAGTCTAAAGTTTCATATCTAACTTATCTTTTATCATAACTAAGGAAATTATAACTATCTAGTCTGCATGTCCAGTCGATCAAGCAGTCCAGGCAAGAACAGTTTCTTGCCCAAATGGCTATTTTTTGCTAAGAAGAAGATAAACTCATAAACACATATAGAATGTGTTCGATGCCAATCCTCCTCTCTGAAGTAAATTGGTGCTGCCAGGAGCAGACATGTCTCACTGTCCAGAAAGTCTAAACTTTTAAAACATTTTAAATGCCATATTCTACAGGTCTTTGAAGTGTTTGAAGATTACATACCTAATGAATCTATGTATACCTAGAAAACTTAACATGAGTATAAGTTTGATTATCATAGAAGACTAATTATTAATCTGTATTTCTTACTTATCCATTACAATCTAAATGAGTTACATAAACATAATACCTCAAATGAGAATAAAAATATGAATACAGTATAACAAAATTAAGTTTAAACTTGTATCAAAAAACTAAAATCCATAGCAATGTAAAACAGTGGTCGGGTACAGGGAATAGTTTTTATAACTCTAACACAAACCCCTTCCTCCCACTCCTTGTTGGCTGAGTGATAAGGAGTGTATGACTTTACACATCATCTAGAGCTCATCTTCCCCTCTGCCACATTTTTTTTTTTGGTTTTTTGAGACAGGATTTCTCTGTGTAGCCTGACTGTCCTGGAACTCGATTTGTAGACCAGGCTGGCCTCGAACTCATAGAGACCCGCTTGCCTCTGCTTCCCTAGTGCTGGGATTAAAGGCGTGCACCACCACTGCCTGGCTCCCCTCTACCACTTCTGTTTGCCTTTTTCTCAACCACAGCAACAAAAAATTCATGAATTCATCTCTACATTTTACCTCCTGTGTCGATTTGAAAGCTTCCCAGGTGCACAAGCTTGTCACACCTGTAGGTTGTTATGCAAGTTTGACTGCTAGTGACTGTCCACTTTAAACTTGGAGTTTGGATGAGTGCATAGCTTATCCTGCTCCTAGTGTTTTCTGTTCATCTACTGGATGAACTAGAACTAGAGTAGCTGGAACTAGAGTGACTCACAGTACTTGTATTTTGAAAACAACCCACCAGATTTCATTTCTTGCAGTGAATAAGTGCTGGGACCCCCCACATTGATCACTAATTAAGAAAACACCTTGCAGCTGGATTTTATGGAGGCATTTTCTTAATTGAGGTTCCCTCCTTTTGGATAAATCTAGCTTCTGTCAAGTTGACATAAAACTAGCCAGCAAACAGTAGCTTTCATGGCTCTACAAAAACTCCTAGATAAGGATGTTCATTGGCTTTTTCTTCTGTGGGGAACCCTTTCTACTCTAGGTAGTTTGTTTCATATTTCTTATTTCTCACTTTTTTTTCAGTTTCTTACTTTTCTGTAATTTTTCTTAAGAAAGCTTACCTTTCAATTTGCTAACTACCACTGGAGTCGGTGTCTTTAATTTTCACTGATGCAACACAATTAATTTGAAAGCCATTGTCCCAGCTCAATCTTGGGTGACTGGAAGCATTCAGCATCCCCGGGTCAAGCCCAACTAGGCCAAGAAAGGTACTATTGCATACTCAAAGCCCAGTATCAATGATAGCATTTTGACTAGAGTGAGGTGGAATCTCAATGTAGTCCTTATTTATTTATAATGATTATATATAATTTTCTTTTATTTTTGAGTTTATAATTACAACTTTTCCCTCTTCCCTTTCTTCTTTCAAACCCTCCCATATACTGTTCCCCATGCTCCTTCAAATGCATGGCCTTCTTTTTCAATAATTGTTATTGCATGCATATACATATATTTTCCAAAATATAACCTGTTGAATCTGTATAATGTTACTTGTATATATGTTTCCAATGTTGACTGTTTGTCATTAGAAAACCAATTGGTGTGCTCTTCCCTGGGGAAGACCTCTCCTGTTCCCAACTTTTCTTGGTTGCCTGTAGTTCTTTGTGTAGGGTTGAGGCCTTGTGGGTGTTCCCCTGTTCACTTTGACATGTCTTCAATTTAGTTTTTATTTGCATTTCCCTGATGTTTAAAGATGCTGAGCATTTCTTCCATGTATTTATTAGTGATTTATTGATATTTATGTGACAAATATCTGTTCATTTCAACTGCCTATTTGTTGATTTGAGTATTTGCTCTTTTTGTTGTTTTATACTTTGTTTTTGTTTTTTAATCTATCCTGGATGTCCTGGATGTTAATTCCTGATGGATAGATCTTTTTCTCTCTCCCCCCC
>CABHPP010140008.1:22318-35657 GCA_902168425.1 Peromyscus attwateri | reverse complement strand
TCTCTCTCTCTATATATATATATATATATATATATATATATGTAAAATTATTGTTTTAGAGAAGGCCTTACTATTAGCCCAGGCTGGTCTAGAACTCATAATACCTCTGCTTCTCCCAAGTATTTTAGGTGTGTAACACAACAACTCACTAGATCAACAATTTTTATGAATCATATTATTTATCATTAAAAGGGATAAAGAAAAAAATTAGAATGATTACATACAGTAGTCTGAAGAAATAATCAAGAAGAGTGTTAAATCAAGGCAATATAAAATTCTTTATTTGACTTTGAATGTATGTCATCAATTTTTTTGTTAGTGTAACTGTAGTTTCTATTATATGTTTAGCCTTTGATGACTTATAGCCTATGATATGAACTGTACAACTACAAAAAAGGTGCAGCCTATAACTTTAGGAGGAAAATCCATTATAGGAGCTATGGTTTAAATACTTATGCTTACAAAACTGTGTTTGCATCATTAATGTTAACAAGTATATAATGTTAAATTTGTCACAATAACTTTAATTTGCTTACCAAACCTATGAAAAACTTATTTTCTATGACCTTGATGACCCCATTACAATTTACCAGTATGGGAAATGCCTACTCTTTAAATTTGAGGTGTTTTTATTATTGTAAGTTGTTCCGATAAAGTAAGAACTGCTTTCAGCAAGTGCTTTTTTTTTTCTTCAAAAATTAGAATGGAAAAATTCCTTTTTCCCAAATACTTCAGAGGATAATGACAAAATAAATAAGCAGCTCAAATTAAAGTTGAACATTACTTGTGGTTATTCCCAGGCCACTAAAAAAATGTTTGTTGATTCCTCCTATATTTCAAATTGTGACCTACTGACCTGACACCATTGAGTACCATTTTACCTTCCTTTGACATTTTCTTCTTCTCAGATTTCTTGTATCCATACTTAAAATATTTGATCATTTCCTAAAGAAAAAGACTTCATAGTTATAGACCTTAACCCACACCAAGTGTTATCAGATATATGAGCATAACTTGTGTGTATATATTTATGCACCAAGTTTGCTAGGAGGATAGTAGTCTGATATTTTAATTTTTTAATGTGGTAGACTACAAATACTTCTTATTTAAACTATTTGTATGTATAAAATTCAGTGGTATTAAATATGTTGATAATACTATGTAAACCTTAGTCTTTAAAAAGTCTGTTTGGAGCCGGACGGTGGTGGCGCATGCCTTTAATCCCTGCGCTCGGGAGGCAGAGGCAGACAGATCTCTGTGAGTTCAAGGCCAGCCTGGTCTTCAAAGCGAGTTCCAGGAAAGGCACAAAGCTATACAGAGAAAAAGTCTGTTTGAGATGCTAAGAGTGAGTGGAAAATTCCGAGCTGCAGAAACTAGTTGCTCATAGTTCTGGAGACTGGGAAGTTCAAGATCAATCCACAGCAGATCTGATGTTTGGCGAGAGCTGTTGTTTATGGAAGGCATGGAAGGCAGACATCATATCTATCCTTACATGGTGGAAAGGTTTAGAAGGTTTCTTCAAACCTTTTATAAAGTCATTAATTCTATTCAAGAAGGCAAAATGCTCATGCTCCAAATACTCCCCAAAGGCCTTGTGCTGGTTAGTTTTAATTTTCAACGTGATACAATTTAGTTTCAGATAAGAAGAATATCTCGATAAGGAATTATCTGGATCATATTGGCCCCTAGGCATGCCTGTAGGGGAATGTCTTTATTACTAATTGAGGTGGGAAGACCTACCCTGAATGTAGGTGGTATTTCATGTGCTCAGTCTTGGATTGTGTAAGAACAGAGAAAACCCTCAGATATGGTGGTGCAGGTCAGAGGCAGGCAGATTTCTGTGAGTTTGGGCAAGTCTGGTCTACATAGCAAGTTCTAGGACAGTTACAGCTACATAGAGACACCCTGTCTCAAGCAACAACACAAGTAGCAGCAGCAAAAACAAAACAAAACAGCAGCAGCAGCAACAACAACAGAATAGAGAAAGCAATAACAAAACAATAACAACAACAATTACAACAACAAAGCAATAACAAAACAATAGCAACAACAATAACAACGGAGAAAGAAATAACAAAATAATAACAATAACAACAGAGAAAGCAATAATAAAACAATAGCAACAACAACAACAACAACAGGGTAGACAAAGCTTGCTGAGCTGTAAGCACCAGGTAAGCATGCAGGAATTCATTCATTTCCCTTTTGCACTTGACTGTGGGCATGTTGTGGCTACCTGCTTGAGTTCCTGCCTTGACTTTCCCAAAATGATGGACTTTAACTTGAAATAAGCCCTTTTTGCAAACAAGCCAAATAAGGCCTTTTATCCCTAAGTTGCTTTCAATCAGGGTATTTCATCACAGCAACAGAAATGAACTAGAAAAGGCCACATCTCTTAGTATTGTCCTCAGAGATTAGGTTTCAATCTATGAAATTTGAAGAAACAACTTAAAGAATGGGAAAATATTTGCAAAGTATGTATTTGACCAGTTAATATGCAGACTATGTAAGGAACTCAATAACCCAATAGTAAACTTTACTTGATTAAAAATGGGCAATGTCATAATCTCAAAAATAAAGCAATTAAAAACCAAAAAGGGCAGCAGACTTAAGTAGGTCTTTCTCAAAAGGTGATACACCAACAGTTGCATGGAAATTGCTCCGTTTGCTCATCAGTGGTGACAAATGTGGACCAAAACCCCACAGGATACCATTCCATACCAGTTAGGTCTTCCGTTAGACATTAATTTATATTTTCCACTCCCAAGAGTTTACTATTCTGTGGCACTTTGTCCTACAATCACTAATAAAATAACTAGCATGTGTTCAGTGTCATGAACTATGACAACTATAATTTGTGTTCTAATCCTGCTCCAAGCACAGTAATATTGATTGGGGACAGGTAAGCAAAGGCAAATATACACATGCAGTGTGTATGTGCATGCATTTTATTTGGGATTAAAAAAGAACATTTGTGTACTGAAAGACACCCTGCTGATAATCACTGAAAAGAAATGTGATATGCTGGCTGCTACTCTTCTTTTGGACACTAGAGGGAGATCGCGATTCGTGGAAAAAAAGTGAATGCACCCTTTCAAAGAAGTGAGCAGATTCCACCCCCCTTTCTACTGAGCCAGTATTTTCTTTCCAAGGAATTAATATTTTTCTACTTGGCCCAGAAACTTTAGAAGTGTAGGCATGATTGAGAGGATTAATCGATGTCTGAGGACATAATAGGAGCTAGCAAAGTTAAGATTCTTTTATATGTTTGATTAGTTGCCAGACAGCCAGACATGCCACGTAATTATGGTCTACATGTCCTGCTATGTTATAGCAATGGAAATGCTTTTTTGGGTTACTCAAGCCACACAGGATTCTTCTTATCTCTTCTACACACACACACACACACACACACACACACACACACACACACACTGCTGTAGATGGTTGAGCATGGCTTTAGTGATGTACCCAGTGGTGTGGGAAAGTTTAGTTCCCCCTTTGCTGTCATGAAAATGCCATTTCAGTTCAATATCTGAGTACCTAAAGCTGCAACAGGAGAGCAAAGGTAGATTCTTTTTTAAAAACAAGGACCTTATTATTTGTGAAATGATTTTCTTTCTATTAGAAGGCAATATTCAACTTTCTCACTGTACCCATGTCTAGAAAAATAAAGGATAGAAAGATGAAAAATAAACATTCATAATTTTTTTTCCGAGACAGAGTTTCTCCATGTAGTTTTGGTGCCTGTTCTGGATCTTGCTCTGTAGACCAGGCTGACCTCGAACTCACAGAGATCCACCTGGCTCTGCCTCCCGAGTGCTGGGATTAAAGGCGTGCGCCATCTCTGCCGGGCAACATTCATAATTTTTCAATTGAAAGCATAAATTAGAATCAATCTGAGGCTGTTGCTGGTATGCAACTTGGAGAGGTAAGGAGAGCTTCTGGGATTTCTACTCTGAGAAGACGCCTTGAGGCCAACTAGTTTATAGTTTTAGGTGATGTTAGAATTATATCTACAATTGGGTAGTTGTTTGAGGCAAGGCTTATCGTTGGGAGATTAGAAAATGTTTGACTGGGAAGGCAGGAAATAGAAGCGGTTGCCTTGTTGCGGATATTAAGTAAAGAACATCGAAGGTAGACAGTAGCCCTGGAGGGAAATGGGTATGCTGGTGACTGTTGGAATGAGCAGGTGGATAAAAGAGCCAATATCCAAAAGTACCCTGTTTCTTTCCTCTGCATCTCAAGAGATAATTAGGTGAGCATACTGACTTCAAATACTGTTAAAAGATCATGCTTTCCTCTGCTTGTTCCTTAGCTGAAGTTTCTAGAGATGTAGTATTCAGAACACACAGGGAGATATTTTATGAAATATCTAGACAAGGCAGGATATTTGCCATGACCAATGTTTAGTAATGTATGTTCTCAAAATGTAGAACAGAGGGAAAAAAAAGAAAGCTTGAAGCAGATGTTAATAATTGACATGTGGGACTTCTGAATATGATGGTGGACTAGAAGCTGCCTCCATGTGATCCATTATGGAGAACAGTCAGTATGAGAAAATATAGACTTATTCCAAATAGAGAAAGAGGGAGAACTTAGAAATCCATAAAGGCAGAAATAGAACACCAGAAAAGTACCACTAAAAAGAGGAGGAATGCACAGACTAGAAGCTAAGCTCACCACACTTTCAGCTGTGTGCATACAGAGCAGGGGAGGGCTGGGAGGAAGCTGGAGCCCCAGTTAACAGGGAACACAGGGGATGAAGAGATGGCTCAGTGGTTAAGAGCACTTGTTCTTGCAAAGGACCTGAGTTCCATTTCCAGCACCCACATGGCAGCTCACAACCATCTGAAACTCCAGTTCCAGAGGATCCACTATCTTCTTCTGACCTTTCTTGGGCACCAGGCACCCATATGCAAAACACTCACATACATAACAAATAAAATAAATAAATTTAAAGCAAGCAAACAAACAAAAAGAGGCAAGGCAAGTAACCTTAGTGAAAGGAGACTGGCAGTCCTAATGTTCTCATAAAGGATGGCATCTCCCTCTGGGTGGAGACTTGCCATGGACTAATGCTACTTCCAGCTTTAATCAGAGAAACTTCTTTTTGAAATGAGTGATGTTGAAGGCAGAGAAAGATGTGGCTGAGAATGAGTGATAGTTGAGTGTTCATCCCTAAAGAGGATACTCATAGCACCCTCTCTCTCTAAGGCTCAGAGAACATTGTGTAACAGGACGTAGAAAGTGTTGTGGGATGTCCTGTGTGCTGTGAATATATGTTGCTATGATTGATTGATAAATAAAACACTGATTGGCCAGTAGCCAGGCAGGAAGTATAGGCAGGACAAAGAGAGAGGAGAATTCTGGGAAATAAAAGGCTAAATGAGGAGACGGCAGCCTGCAATCCAGGGAACAGCATGTAAAGGCAACAGGTAAAGCCACAGTACATGCAGCAACATGTAGATTAACAGAAATGGGCTAAATTTAAATGTAAGAGCTAGACAATGGTAGGCCTGAGCTAATAGCCAAGCAGTTTAATTAATATGAGCTCCTAAATAATTATTTTATAAGCGATTGTGGGGTCCATGGGGCTGGGCAGGACTAGAAAAAACTCCAACTACAAGAAAGAATGTAAGAAGGGCTAGGAAATGCTCCATTCTGGGCAAGTCACGGCCACTGCAATTGTGATGTCACAGCAGTTGTACTTGCCACCACTGGGCCTTCCCAAGACTGGGCCTGTCAATAGTCAATCATAGAGCGGGGAGGAGTTCATGGGGCCCTGCCCTTTCCTGCTGAGCTATGATTCTGAGGGAAGGTAGTAATTTTCTTTAGTTGTATGCCCACGGGTGAGTTCACCACTCATGTCCAAACAGATAGCCCTGCTTAAACTCAGTGGATCACAGAACAAAACAGAAAGACATACATGCCACGAAGGGACTTGCAGGGATGGGATATGTTGACAAGGCTGGGAGGGAAATAAAAAAGGACAGGGAAAATAACCAGAATATGTCATAAACATGTATGAAGTTGTGATTTGGACATGGCCAAAATTTATTATGAAAACTATTGAGCTTCAATAAGCTGCATGTTTCAGTTTGAATGGCAGATGAAAATACGTTCAAAAATATTTTTGAGAATACTTACAGATACTTGTGGGAAATCATCTCCTATGGCTTCAATGTGATTGAAATTTGCTTTGTGAAAACAAAGCAATGTTTGAGAATTCAAAGACTTCAAAGATGTAAATAAAGCATTCTGAAAGATAATAAATGTGAAAACACAAAAAGAAAGATTGCATGATCACTGGAGTAATTAACTTGATTTGTTTAAAAAGAACAGTTGGAAGTATTAATATGAAAATATATCAAAAGTGAGTATTTGCTCAGATGCAACTCTTGAAATAATGAGGGCATTAAATTATCCAGTGTGAAAGAACATCAACATAATGGTGGTCTAACCAAAATTATGAAGAGGAGTCAGCTCACTAAATGTGTTGTCTTTATAACATACTTGGCAAAACATTCACATGATTTATGGAAATATTGCTATTTTTGCAGCAGGATGCCAAACTCTCATTTTTTAAACATAGAGCGATGCCTTCTGAATACCATTTGTGTTACAGCCAGGAAGGAGCACAAAAGTATAGGAAAGCAGGGCTGACACGACAAAGAAGCACAAGGACTGAGTCACCACTGCAGTTTGGTGTGTGACATGCCTTGTGAACTTGTAGAGACTCAGCTGTGATACAACTGATAGATATGAGAAGCAATCAGGGGCCTCTTTACTGTAGGCCTTTCTGGCTTCCAAATAGTGTTAAATTAGCCTCCACAGACATAGTCGTGGTCTAGGTTTGTGAGGGTCTATAACGTAATGGCATACAACATATCCAGTCTGGGAGTGGGCAAGAAGGGAACACAGTGTACCGCCGGAACCATCCATTGAACAAGAAAGAAGAGGTATGAACTGGGCTGTTCACTGGCAAGAAGGTGTTGATTTTGGAAGTGGCTTATACTGGGAATGTTCATGAAGGGAGCAATAGCACAATTATTACCATTTGTTCCTGGCACAAAAGGAGGCTTTGAGTGGGGTTAAAAGCAATTTTGATCTGTAAAACCTGGGACCTAGCAATGATTTTGCTTTTTCTGGAAAGCCTTTCTCACCTTGCTTGGGGAGCCCAGTTGGCTGGTTCTACCAAAGTGGTAGTTGGAAGCAACAGCAAGCATCATGAGCAAAATGAGGTGTTGCAGGAGGAACCAGGGCCCCGAGACAGAGGCCTCATTTGCATAGATTTTCTTTTTTGTAAGATAGCAGAGATTTGGCATATAGCAAGGAAATCCTGTCAGCCCTTGTCGTTAAAGTTTCTTTTTGCAGCGGACACCAATTAACACAGAAACCCATATCTGGTCAAAATGCTAAGAGTGAGTGACTGTTGAGTATGCACTCTAAATGAGATCTCTGTATCACCCTCTCCAAGATGCATGAACTGATTGAGAAGGCGACAGAAAGACTGTATCAGCTGGAGGAAGGGGAAGATTGGTATGAAATGTTGTCTTCTGGACGTAATAAGGCTTTTGCATGTGATCTGTGCAACTAAGGTCACCGGCACAAAACTGGACCATCACATTTCATCATGCATGCCAGAAGGACTCATGAAGCCCGATTACTGACTAAGAGGCTGTGGCTAGTTAATGGGTCTCTGGGGAGAGGTGCAGTTTTTCTTCAGTGGTGTAGTCATTGATAAATTGCCCATGCTCCATTGAAAATCCCCAAACCCGTGTTCCTGTAATACAACTCAATGAGTAAACAAAAGGATAGAGTAGGAGGGGGCTTGTCTGGAAGAATTTCCACGGGAGAGACAGGTGTGTGTGAGAGGGAAATAGGGATGAAAATGGCCAAAACCCAGGATGCATATGTATGAAACTGCCAAATAATTAAAAACCAGTTTGATGTTAACGTAAAAAATAGCAACTTGGATTTATGGTGTCATTTTGTTTCCTATCTAACTTTCCATTCATTTGGTCCGTCATTGTTTTCTTTAACAATTATCAATTAAATACCTACTATGGACTAAGCAATGTGGTAGGCATTAGCATTACAGAACTATTTTTCTCCTCTTAGAATAATCATCCAAGTAAACTGAAATTCATGCCCATGTGACAGGTGCTATGACTAAGGCTTGCAAACAATACAGGCATGTGTGTGAGTGTCATCCTGAAGGAAAGAGGAAGAGCCAGACAGGAAAGTGAGATTAGGAACGGGAGAACAGAATGAGACAGCGCCATACATTCAGGGAAGTGCGAGCTGCTCAGAATGCCTAATGTACAAGGGGCATGTGGGGAGAAGCAAGACATGATTCTAGCGACACTGGGAAAGACCTGTGAACTAAATTACTTTATTTTTTGGCTTTTTGTGACAGGGTTTCCTGTGTGTAACAGTCCTGGCTGTCCTGGAACTCACTTTGCAGACCAGGCTGGCCTCGAACTCACAGAGATCTGCCTGCTGCTGCCTCCCGAGTGCTGGGATTAAAGGTGTGTGCCACCACACCTGGCTAAGTTTCCTTAAAACCAAACCAAACCAAACCTTTCTCTGAAATCAGTGAGTAGCCTGGGGAAGTGATGGGAGGGAAGTGATATGATCAGATTTGTGTGTGAGAAATTCCCAGTGGGAGTTTTGTAACTTGCCCAGGGCCAAACTCCAGTAGGTCTCACAGAGTAAGACCTTGTTTGTTTTGTTGACAAGTAGTGTTGATGCCATTTCTCTTTTGCACTGCTTACATTTATGATCTAGGACTATAGGGAAGAGGGTGATGGACCTGAGAATGACTCCTACATTTCTGACTGGAGAGTCTGGATCATCACTGACGTCATCAATGGAGAGAGGAATCATAGAACTAGGAGAAGGTAGTTCGGTTTGAGACATGTGGAACTGTCAGTACCTTTAGATTTTCAAAACAGATATACTGAATACACATTTGGATATTGCAGGTCCAAGCTGGAGAGCAATGGCTGGGTTGGAGGCTGTGACTTAGGTTGCAATATTATGGAACTGCATGGGACCACACGAGAGAATGTGTTATTTGAGGAGAGTATGATTAAAGTCCTGGCTAATACCAACATATAGTTAGTGAGTAAGCAAAAACAGTGCTTTCAAGAGTGACCTAAAAAATATAGACAGAAAGGTAACAGCAAGACCCTGGGTGTCCAGGGAAGAAAGTGAGAAGAAGAGAGGGAACAGTGAACATTGGGCAAATGCTGGAGCCATTAAACAAAATAAGGGCAAATGATACTTAGTTTTTTTGGTAATGTGGAGGTCACTGATAGTCATAAAAATTTGTAATGAAGAAGCAGATATAATTCAGTCAGAAGAATAAACAAAATGCAAGGAGGCAAGGAATGTGTGCTATTCTTCAAGAAACAGGGCAGTCATCTGGATGTGGCAGTGTTCATCTGTAATGCTCACACTTAGGAGGCTGAGATAGGAGGATTGCAAGTTCTAGGCTAGCCTAGGCTATATAGAAAGACAATGGTGCAAAACTGAATGAAATATTGTAGGAAGTCCTCAGCTTTGATCAAAAAGCATCTCTTTGCAGAAAATGGCTGGTCAAGGTGCTGAGAACAAGTGACTGTTGGGTGCTCAGCTTTGTAGTAGAATGTTTTAAGGTTTGTTACTTTTGTTTATTTTGTGTTTCTTTAACGCCGTGAAGCTGCGTTATTGTGCCTGTCTAAAACACCTGATAGTCTAATAAAGAACTGGACAATAGCCAGTCAGGAGAAAGGATAGGTGGGGCTGGCAGGCAGAGAGAATAGATAGAGGGAGAAATCTGGGAGGAGGAATAAAGCTAGCAGCCAGAGAAGGAGGAGGACTCCAGGGGCCAGCCACCCAGCTGTATAGCAAGCCAAGGAGAAAGAATAAGATTTACAGAAGTAAGAGAACGGGAAAAGCTCAGAGGCAAAAGGTAGATGGGATAAGTTAAGAAAAGCTGGCTAGAAACTAAGCCAAGCTAAGGCCGGGCATTCATAATTAAGAATAAGCCTCTGTGTGTGATTTATTTGGGAGCTGGTTGGTGGCCACCCCAAAAAGAGCACCTTCCAAGGCTCAAGGAACATCGAAGAAGAGGTGGATGGAAAGGATTTATGAGTGGGATGACAGGGAAATAGTGTGTTATTATTGGCCATGGTACTCATGAAATCATAGCAACTCTGATTGCCTGTGTAAGGTCTGTACAAGACTGAGACCCCTAACATTCATTCTTAAATGGGTGAGGGACTCATGGCACCCAGCCATTCCCAGGGGAGCTAATGGCAGTTGAGGGTTGCTGAAAGTTGTTGTCTTCACTGGTGTAGACCCTGGGAGTTACTCATCCTCCACACTAATGCTCATGTGATCGGCTCTGGTTAAGCCTCATGGACCATAAACTGAAAACAAAAAGGAAGCAAAGATGTGGAGGTGGATGATGGAAAGATGGGGGCTGCTGGAGGTGAAGGGGGACAGGATGAAGTGTGCCAGGGATGAGTGTGACTAGAAGGTATTATTTATGTGAATAAAGCTGTCAAAGAATTAATTAATAAAATGTTTTTAAAAAGAAACTCACCAACAAGAGTGGCAATATATAGGACTGTATACAGAAGGGAATTTGAGGTTGAGGGAAAATGTTTATAAATGGGAAAAACTTGAACATGTTCCTATTTTGAGGGGAATGATTATATAGGTACAGAGAAATAAGGGCTATGAATGACTGGGTTATCAAGATTTAGAACAATGGTTCTCAAACTATGGGTTGTGACCCATTCGGGGGTCACATCTGAGATATTTACATTACAATTCATAGCACTAGCAAAATTATAGTTATGAAGTAGTAATGAAAACAACTTTATGATTGCGGTCATCACAACTTGAGGAACTGTATTAAATGGTCTCAGCATTAGGTAGAATGAGAAGCACTGGCTTAGGATATAAGAAATATCAAGGCAATGGACATTCAGGTGGGAGACATGACATTGAATGGAGGGTGGGCATTTGTCTCTTGGAGGCATTAGATAACAACTGGTGGAAATTCATGTTTGTGGGTGGAGGAGGAACAAGGTGGGGTGAGCAAGGTGTTGCCTGGTGGTATTGATTTTCTCGGAATTCAGGGTTTGAGGTGGCCTCTGAAAGTGAGTCAAGAGGAGGTAGGTATGTATAGTTCAAAGAGTCTGTTGAGCTTTTATTTTGACATTAAGGGAATATAAAAGGGTGATATTTAGGAACTGAATGCCTGGACTGGTCCTGAGAGCTTGTGGTATGTGAGCTTATCTAGCAGAGGAGAAGGTTAGTGTTTGGACTGAGACAGATGAAGTTTGGTGAGCAGGTAGGAGAGAAAGTCCAATGGGAAATGGAAGTCATTTCAAGAGAAACTGACATGATGGGCCATGGGATCTAAAATGATTAGTTTTATTAAATTTTTTTGGCCAATTTGATACAAGCTAAAGTCATATGGGAAGAGGGAACGTCAGTTGAGAAAATGTCTGAAAGACTGTTGGGGCGATTTCTGATTAATGATTGAAATGGGAGGGCCCAGGCCCAGTCCACTGTGGGAGGTGTTACCCTTGGGCAACTCATCCTGGCTAGTATAAGAAAGGCTGATCAAGATATGAAGAGCAAGCCTCTGCAAGAGCTCCTACCTCCAGGTTCCTGCCTTAAGTTCCTGCCCTGACTTCCTTCAGTGATGGACTATAAGCTGTAACATGAAATAAACCCTTTTCTCCCCAAGTTACGTTTGGTGTTTGTCACAGCAATAGAAAGCAAACTAAGACAGGAAAAAAGGACTCAGGAAGGAGCTAATAGAGTTGGAAAAGATGAAAAGAGTAAAAAGAATTACCTCGCGGAGAGGTAGACTTGTTGGAAATAAAAGCAAAGCTAGATGCAACAATATGCAAAGCAATATAAGCATATAACTGAATCATGAAATGGATGTGGTAGAATTTAAACATTTAAAGGTAGGGGCTAGGTAATTGGCTTAATGGACAAGAGCATTTGCTATACAAGCACAATGATCTGAGTTCAAATCCCCAACACCCACTTTAAAAGCTTGGCATGGCTGCCTGTACTTATAACCACAGCATTGGTAGAGGGAAACATGTCGAGGCTGGGAGCTCACTGGCTAGTTAGCCTAGCCAAATCAGCAAGTTTCTGGTTCAGTGTAAGGTTGGTCTGGGGTCCTACAGTGTGTTGCTGTGATGACTATTCTTGGTTGTCAAGTTGACTACATCTGGAACTAACTAAAACCCAAGCAGCTGGGTATGCCTGTGAGGAATTTTTTCCTAATTAAATTGTTGAAAGTGCGAAGACCAACTTTTTTTTTTAAAGATTTATTTATTTATTTATTATGTATATAGAGGAGGGTGCCAGATCTCATTACAGATGGTTGTGAGCCACCATGTGGTTGCTAGGAATTGAACTCAGGACCTCTGGAAGAGCAGTCAGTGCTCTTAACCTCTGAGCTATCTCTCCAGCCCCCGCAAAGACCAACTTTTAATCTGGATCTTTTGAGGTGGGAAGTTACACCTTTAATCCAGATCTTTTGAGGTGGGAAGATATACTTTTAATTGGGCCACACCTTCTGCTAGCAGCCTATATAGAAGATAGGGAAGAAAGAAGCCTGCTTTTTTTTCACCTGTTCGTTCTCACTCTGACTGGTAAGTCCATTCCTTCACTGGTATTACAGCCTACTTCTTTGGGATTCTGGTGTATACTGAAGATCAGCTGAGATTTCCAGTCTTGTGGACTGAGCAACTACTGGATTCTTGAACCTTCTGTTGGTAGACAGCCATTGTTGGACTAGCTTAACCGCAGCCTGTAAGCTGTTCTAATAAATCCCCATTTCATATATACACAACAGAAATTCATTCCACAAGCTGTTACTCTAGAGAACCCTGATTAATATAGTTGCTAAAGTAGTGACTATTGAAACTTAGCAAGTTTAGCAACAGTAAGCCAGGACAGAATGTGAGATGGAAAAGGATACACTGAACTTCAAAATTCTCATTAATATGGAGAAGCTTGATTAGGTAATGGTAACATAGAGGACAAGATCAGGGGTGCACATATCCCAACTCTAGAGAGTAGGTGAATAATTTTATTTTTGTGATTATAATTTAATTACAGCATTTCTCCTTTTCCTTTCCTCCCTTCAAATCCTCCCATATATTCCTCCCTGTTCTCCTTCAAATTCCTGGCCTCCTTTTTCACTAATTGTTATTGTATGCATATATATACACACATATATATACATACATACACACATATACATATATATATATATATATATATATATATATATATATATATATATATA
>CABHPP010140008.1:9818-22308 GCA_902168425.1 Peromyscus attwateri | reverse complement strand
ATATATATATATATATATATATATATATATATATATATATATATATATATGCTCCCAAACAGGAGTGGCACTATTAGGAGATGTGGTCTTGTTGGAATAGGTGTGGCCCGTTGGAGGAAGTGTGTCATTGTGGGGGAAGGCTTTGAGGTCTTATATATGTTCAGGCCATGCTCAGTGTCTCAGTTTACTTCCTGTTGCCTGCGGGATCAAGATGTAGAATTCTCAGCTACCTCTCCAGCACCATGTCTGCCTGCATGCTGCTGTATTTCCCACCATGACAGTAATGGACTAAACCTCTGAACTGTAAGCCCACCCCAATTCCATGTTTTCCTTTATAAGAGTTGCTGTAGTGTCTCTTCAGGCAATAGAAACCCAAGCTGAGAAACTACCCATATGTATGCTTTCAGGGCATTTGGCACTGGACAAAACTGGTGTGCTATTTCCTGGGGAGGACCACTCCTGTCCCAGCTTTCCTCAGTTGCCTGTAGTTCTTTGAATAGGGTTGAGGCCTTATGGAGTCTTTTTCAGTCCAGTTTGGCATGTTCGTTGGTGTCATCCTTATTCAGCTAGTTTTGGGTGACCACATTGGTGAAAGTAGGTAAAATGTAAGAGCAGACAGAACATTGGAAAGGGACAGCTACTGCTCAGCACTAGGTGAGAGTTGCCATTTGGAAGGATAGGCCTTGATTGCTAGAAATTTCCATTTTTAGGAGAAATGGTAAATCTTTTTTAAAATGTGAAATGTCCCAGTTTCAAATATTGGCAACTAGTTTTGAAAAATACTGTGATGGCCAAACAAAGCAAATTTTCCACAAGCTGCCAGTTTGCAACCTCTAGGACAGAAAGGATTATATCCAGACTTTCTGAGATGCAAAGCGAGGGGGGCTTTTTAAATAATAGTGAATATCTTCATGTCTTCCTTCCTAGGCTGGGAAAGAGATCACTGCAGCAATTTGATCAGGTAACAGGGCTCCTGGAAAGCCAAGAACCCACCAGTTGCATTTGGCACTCTAAATGAAACCTAATTTACCATCACATTTCTGTCATTTTCAAGATCGTTTTGGAGTCTTTTGAACTCTCTTTGGTCTTTATGAAAAACAACAGGGATGTTGTAATGTTCCAGCTCAGCTTTGCCTTTCCAGAATTTTCAGGTGAGCTTTCTTGTTGAATGTGTGCTTTGTATGTTTTCAGAGACCTCTTCACACCAGTCACTGTGCTTTCAAACTTTCCAGTAATGTGCTCAGAAGCCCTGAGTGGGAACTAGCAGAAGGCTGAAGGTGAACAAACGGAGCCTTTCATCTGGTCCCAGGTATGCCTGGCTTATAGCAACTTTGCCATTAATACTTCAGAGTCTGTTTGCTGCCTGGAACACTGAAGGGCTGTTCAACAGCCCCTGCCTTTTAAACAGAGTGGGACATCATTGGGAGGCTTCTAGACTGAGGCAGGACTCGAAAATGTCATGCTTGTTTAACTATATGAATTCTGAGCTCATTTACTGAAGTGTGTGCTTGATATCTGTTAAATATTTCTAAGTTTGAGCATTCTTGTTATTGAGAAATCTTTCCTGTGGGTATTTAAATACTCCAATAACTCATTTGTATTCAAGTCCCTCCCATAGTACATTTCTAATTTCCTTTATAAGCAAACACAGTCTTTCTTTGCTGGAACTGTTTTCCGTTCCTCACCCCCAGGCAATTCCCTGGGCCAGCTGGTTCCATTGCCTGTGCAGTAAGCCCCCAGGCCACATTCACTGGGCAGGAGGAGAAGGAGAGCAGCTGAGCTGGAACCCCTGCTGCCTTAGCTGCCAAAGTCCCCTGGACTCTGACACAATGCACTGCATTCTCCATTTGTAATTTGTTCCTGTTCTGCTTTTGCTTTTCAGCCTCTGCCACGCTCCCCTTACCCTCACCCCACAGTTTCTGCCCACACCCCTCAGGTTTCTGAGGTATCCGGCCTGCTTGACTGTGCACAGGATCCAATTTGCCAGCTTTGCCATGAATCACAGTTCGTCTTGGTCGTGCTCACACTTGCTACTAAGAGGCCCTGGGCTCTGCTCCCGAATAGCTCCCCACACATTACTGTCTTTGGCTCCGGGTCTTGTCGTCTGTCTCTGGCTGCCTGCCTGCCCCACACTGTCTTACTGCTTGGTGTGCCACTGATTTGCTGATTTTCTGTGGCACTTGAAACAACAGAAGCTGAGAAGTCAGTGGCTTGTCTGCTTCTCCCTAATTTTCCTTGTCACGTCATCATGTAGCCCTAAACCACAAATGAAACTTTCCAGGTACCCAGCAATCTGGACTTTAGTTAAATGCCAGGGTCAGGGTTAAGACTGGTAGGAGTGACCAAGTAGGAACATTTCTCGTCACATGGTGGGGAAATTTGTTTATGGTGATTTCTAAATGGAGAGACAGCCTCTGGATTTGAGTGTGGTGATGTATTTTGTGTGTTTTCACGGATGATTTTGAATGCTGGCTTTCCCAGTTACCAGAGATAATCTGATCCTTGATGATGGGAAAATAGTTTTTTAAGGAATGATGGCTCCTTAACAAATTAAATAAAGATACTTCATAATTTTAACCTGCCACATTTTTGTCTTCTGAATATAGTCTTCTTGCTTACAAATGAAAAGATTTGCATTCTTTTTAGATATCTTCATTAGTTTACCATCTTCCTTGAGACTAAATTGACTTTAATTTGATTGAAATGTTATCATTTGTGAACAGCATGACAAATATTAGAGCTATATTAAAAGGTTTTTTTTATTTATAATTTTATTTTATGTGTATGGGTGTTTTGCCTGCATGTATGTGTGCCTGTTGCCTGTGGAGGCAAGAAGAGGCTTTCAGATGCCCTGGAACTAGAATTACAGATGTTTGCAACTGACAGCCTTCATGTGGATGCTGGGAATTGTACTTGGGTCTACTGGAAGAGCAATGTTGAGTCATCTCTCCAGCTGCCTATCTTGAAAAGTTAATATAATTTACCAATTTTATTTTTACCACACAATTAGGAAATTGGTACATTACTAGCATTAACGCCAATAGCAAATGTTGTTAACACACCAAGTTAACTACATTAAGGGCTTTATGTGCTTTACCCAATTCTCCAAACTGTCACTTAACATAGCTCCTAATTTTCATAGTGGAGGAGCCTGAAACAAAGGAAGGCTTCGTAACTTACTTGGGCTTGCAAAGCTCACTTTGTGCTAGAGTGGAATTTCAGCCCAGATTTGTACGGTTCCCAATGTGAGCCTCTGAATAGGATCCAAGTACTGTTTCTCACAGGTAGACATTTTATATTTTTTCTTTGCTTCCACATTGTCCCCCCAAATTTTACACTTCTTCCACTCCTTCATGAAGTGATATCTGGATATACTTTCTCATCCTACTAAAGATACATTTATGCAAATGTATTCAACACTAGAGGGGAGCATGTCAGAGATCAAGACATCAAGATGAGTCCATTATCTGGGATTATCATATTCTAATTTTCTGTGCATTAGTTGTGTGGATTTGAGGAAATTATTTATCTGAGCCCCATTTACTTTAATTATATAACTATTTCTAGTATTTTGCTCATTTGGTGGTTGAGAAAATTAAATGACATGTTATATGTATATACACACATACATACATATATAAAAATTACTTCCAACAGTGTTTGTATATCCTAAGTGATCAAAGATAAATTAAGATCTACTTTGCAAACACTGAAAATAGATTGTCTTAGTTAATTTTCTATTGCTGTGAAGAGACACCAGGACCAAGGCAATTTATAAAAGAAAGCATTTAATTTGGTTCTTGCTCAGAATATCAGAGGTTTAGTCCATTATCATCATGGTAGACAGTATGGCAGCAGGCAGGCAAGCATGGCACTGGAGCAGTAGCTGAGTGTGTATCTTAACGGCAAGTTAGAGGGAGGGAGGGAAAGAGGGAAAGAGGGAAAGAGAGAGAGAGAGAGAGAGAGAGAGAGAGAGAGAGAGAGAGAGAACGAGCTACTAGCTAACTGGAATGGTATGGACTTTTGAAACCTCAAAGCCCACCCCTAGTGACACACTTCCTCCAACAAGGCCATACCTCTTAATCCTTCCCAAACAGTTCTACCAACTGAGGAGCTAACATTCAAATATATGAGCATATGGGGCTATTCTCATTAAAACTATGGCAAAGAACTACTGTATGATCAGATCTACCACTCTTGTATATATATTTGAAGGATTCTAAGTCAATCTGCCACAGACATATTGTCCACCCATTTTATTTATGCACTATTTATGATAGCCAAATTATAGAACCAACCTAGGTGTCTATCAACAGATAATTGGATACAAAAATATGCTACATATTAAGAATCAAGTCTTATGTAGCTGTAAAGAAAAAATGAAATTATGGCACTTGCAGGAAAATTAATGTAACTGGAAATAATTGCTAAGTGAAATATAACAGACCCAGAAAGTCAAACATATTTTCTCTCATACAAAGAACCCAGATTTTAAATTATACATGTGTACATTAATACATGTATGTGTGCTCACACACACGTAGGTTGTGAAGCTAGA
This sequence comes from Peromyscus attwateri, assembly GCA_902168425.1. Classification (NCBI taxonomy): domain Eukaryota; kingdom Metazoa; phylum Chordata; class Mammalia; order Rodentia; family Cricetidae; genus Peromyscus; species Peromyscus attwateri. The sequence goes on along the minus strand of CABHPP010140008.1, from coordinate 17,750 downwards.
AAGAGGGCAGTAAGAGGGAAGGAAGAGATCTTAAAGGAGGAAGGAAATAGAGAGGGTAAAGGAATACATATAATATGGATGCAGAAGGAGGCACTAGATGGAGGAAAGAGGGATCCAGCTGGAGGCAGGAGGTGTACAAGTGATAACAGTAGGGGAGAGTAATGAATGAGAAAAAACTATAAGGACACGTATGTAGAAAGATGTCATAATGAGATCTATTAATAATGGAGGGCAGTTGAACAGGTATAATTAGCAGATAACTTAAAAATCAACACAACAATCCAATTATTTTTCTTTATTTTCAGTCTTCTATCATCCATACATTCATAATGTCCTCCTTCTCCTTCCCTTCCTTCCTCCCTCCCTCTCTTCCTCCCTTCCTTCTTTCCTTTCTGCTTTAGTTTTTTTCTTTCTCTTGACAGAGTTTCACACTGTAGCCCAGACTGGACTTAAAGTTTCAATACTCCCACCTCAGCCTCTCAAGTGCTAGGATTATGGGTGTGCACCATCATGTTTGGTTGAATCAATTGATTCTTGTAGCCATTGATTCATTTTGCAAAGTTGCCTTGAGTGTTCTGAGCAATGCTTTCTAATTTTCAGTGTTAAATTCTGTACAGTTTTCAAGTTCACTTCTTTTAGTAGGACCTTGCTTAGAGCAATGCATTGTAATACAAGATTTTGGGCATTCAAATTACTGCTGTACATGTGAAAGACCATTTCCACTAATGACCTTTGTCGATACTGTGTTTTAAAACTTCAGGGATCTAATTATATAAAGACCACTGAAAATGCTGTATAGGAGGTAAGTAATCACCTACAGTACTACCATTCTCAAATGTCAGCTTTGTTGCAATTTAGATGATATTGGAATGCGATGACCACGTGAGATGGTAAAACATCTTTCTTATGAAGAGTTAGTTTCCATGTGCTAGTGAAGGGTCTTGGCCATGAAATAAGGCCTATTGAGTAGGTGTACTTAGCAAATATGTGAACAATGGCATCAGAGTAGTTTTTGCTTTTGAAATGCCTGAGATGGAACCCAGGGTCCTGTGCATGCTAGGCAAGTGATCCTCCGTTGAGCTATGTTCTAACCTGCTGGAGTGACCTTGTGATCACATAAGGTTAGCTTAGAAACTCTTCTGACTTCCTGTGGAGAATACATTACAAAACTCTCAGGTACCCTGGACCAGAGATGGAAAAAATATTGCTGTCTTATGGGAGATATTATTCGTGCTAGTAGCAGATTTGTGATATCAAGTCGAGCATGTAGATTTTTTTTTCTAGAAGAAACTATGGGTCTCTTTGACCAAAGAAGCCAAGAACTAAGAAAAAAATGAATCCAAATTTAAATGGATAATTTCGGCTGCTTTGAAGCATTACTAAAGATCCACTAAGTTGTTGTGGGATATTTGATCACACTGTGTGACAATGTCTCTGTTTTACCTCACCTGTCTAAGGCACCCTCTGATTGGTTTAATAAAGAGCTGAACAGCCTATAACTAGGCAGGGGAGGATAGGGAGGACTTCCTGGAAGAGATAGGAACTCTGGGAAGGAATCTGAGATGTGGGAGATTCGCCAGTAAGACATGGAGGAAGTTGAATGTACGGTACTGTGGAGAGGTAATGAGCCCCGTGGCAGAACCAGATTAATGTAAATGGTTAATTTAAGTTTTAGAGCTAGTTGGGAACAAGACTTAGCTAAGGCCAAGCTTTCATACTTAATAACAAGTTTCCATATCATTATTCAGGAGCTGGTAGTCCAAGGAAAGTCCGACTATACTAAGTTTTTGTCATGGGACTGGTGTCTGACATGCCTTGGATCAGTTCAGGTTTGCCAGGTTAGAACTGGCTTCAACAAGTTGCCAGGAACTCCCATGGCTTTTATTATTTGAATATGAAGAAGTTTGCTCAAGTGACAGTAACATGTGCTGGGTAGCTTAAATAATAAATACATATTTACTTCTCATTTTGGAGGTTGAGTTGCTCAAAAGCAAAACACTACAAATTTAATGTTTGGTGAGGACTCACTTCCTGGTTCATAGATGTTACCTTCCAGTGGTGGCTTCTAGTGGTAGAGAGGATAAGAGAGTCTCCTTTTATAAGGTTTCTTTCTTTATGACCTACTTGATTTCCAAAGGCCTTAACTCTTAATACTGAATTTAGAGGGAGTCAGTCTATAAGACATATTCAACACATTGCTTCACATTATTAGAAGGCAAGAGTGGTGAAGAGTAACCCCAGATTGCACCTCCTCCACTTCTTCCTCCTCTGTGTCCTCCCCCTCCTCCTTATTCTCCATCTCTGCTTCTTCGTCTTCTTACATGTATTTTATGTATTATTTATTTAAAAGAATCATTCATGTGAATATGGGGATGTGTGTATGTGTGTAAGTATGTGGGCATATGCCAAGGCAAGCTTGTGGAGGTTAGACGACAACTTTGAGGAGTTGGTTCTCTCCTTCCTACATGTAGCCTCTGGGAACTGAACTCATGTGGTCAGGCTTAGCAGCAAGCACTGTTACCCACTGACCTATCTCAATGGCTTTCCAACGATTTATTCTTACATACCTAGCTCTCTTTGTGCTCTTCTTCCACTCTTTACTTGGACAGATTGTACTGTTTTTCACATCGGAATTGAAATATTTCTCCATCTGATTCCCAAATCCAAATTGTGCCCCTTCACTATTATTTCTTATTTTATGGTATGTTATATATTAATATGTAGTATATATTGTTTATCTTTATTATTTTCTTTACAGAAATTACATTTTTATTCCTATATTTGTTCATTTTGTTTTGTGACCCACTTAGTAGATTTTAAGTCCTATGGAGACAGTTTTGTTCATCAATGTTTTTAAAAGCTAAAATTTTTTGTTGGATTTTTTTTCAGACAATATATTGGTCATATTTTCCCCTCCCCCAGTTCCTGCAAGATCCTCCCCATCTTTCTATTCACCAGACTTCTCTCTCTCTGTCTCTGTTTCTCCAGGAAAAACAACAAAAAACAAAAATCAACACACACACACACACACACACACACACACACACACATACACACACATAGAGACAAGAAATGAAAACAAAACAAAACTTACCCGTGGTTTACCCACTTTAACCTTCAGTCTCCAGATGTTTAGTTTTTAAAACAGAATGCATGATATGATAGTCTACAACCACACTCCACAATTACTGTTGTTGTTTTAAATAGAATAGCTTCAGTACTGGGGATCAAACACAGGCCAGACATGCGAGTGCTCTCCAACTGGTCTGCATCCTCTGCTCTTCATTGGAAATATTTCCCCAGACATTATCGTCTCTCTGATCATGGTTTCCCCCTTATTTCCTCCTAGATCCCCCCCACTTCTCTGTTCATCCAGCTCCACAACTTCTTTCTCTCTCTAGAAAACTAACAAACAAAAAAGAAAAGAAAAACCAACCAACCAACCAACAAGCAAAAAAAAAAAAAAAGACAAAACAAAACCTAATTAAAAATTTAGAGCCGAGTGGTGGTGGCCCACACCTTTAATCCCAGCACTAGGGAGACAGAGCCAGGCAGATCTCTGTGAGTTCGAGGGCAGCCTGGTCTACTGAGCGAGATCCAGGGCAGGCACCAAAACTACACAGAGAAACCCTGTCTAGAAAAAACAAAAACAAAACAACAAAAAAAATTAGTTTCATTGTGCTGACAAAAAAGGGATCCATGCATCATTGGGATCAAGTCAGTTGTCAGTCTTACTTATTTTTTAGCCTTAAGCAGTTTCTTCTTTGTGAGGACAAAGTTTAGAATTTACTCTTCCTCATCATGATCAGCCCATTATTTGTTGCTTTCATGGACAGCTGTGTTTTAAGGCATCATGGTTTGGCTTCTCAATATGGTGTGAATTCTGAAATCAGTTTTGAAACAGATCCCTTGTTTTGTTTAATGTATTTCTTGTTCTTACATCATAATCAGATCAGTCTTTTAGAAGGTGCCATTGCTATCTGGGGAAACCCAACTCCATGAAAGGCTTTTGTCTTTTTTTCCCTACTTTTAAAAAAAATGCTCATCAAACAAATGGCTGAATTTACACCCTTCTCTCTGTCAGGGATTAGATCCGGAGTTTCAGGGCTTTTTAAAGAAGAACAAAGGAAATTATCACCACTGAACCCACTGCTGTAAATAAACTTAAGATTCATTCCTTGGTGTTAAGTGTTTGGTATCCCAAAACTAGACCAGGGGAGATGCTGAATTTGCAAAGTAAAGCTAAGAACACTTAGCTTTGTTAAGACCTTTGCTTGTCTCTGCCCCTCATCATTGGTGATGAGCAGAGTCTCTCTGAACAATTCTTTATACAGTTCTATTGAAGAATTTCATTTCTGCTTAAAAAAAAACTCGTTGCATCTTTCGTTTCTGTTTCTTTTGAATATGTAGAATTTCCTAAAAACACATTAAAAATGTGTAGATGAACGGTCTTGTTAAATAAGAAACACAGAGCCAATGCAGAGATAAAAGCCCAAGAGGTCAGAGCTAAAAACCTTACCCTTCACTGCCACTGCTGTCTTCCTCAGCAAGAGACCTACCTCCTGTCTGTCTTTTTTTATAGACTTTCTGTTCTGCCTTCTCATTGGTTGTAAACCCAACCACATGACCTCCTCGTCACTGCCTGTCTGTACAGACCTCCAGGTCTTCGATGGTTGGTATTGAGATTAAAGATATGTGTCTCCATGCTGGCTGTATCTTTGAACACACAGAGATCCACCTAGCTCTGCCTCCCAAGAGCTGGGATTAAAGGCGTGCACCACCACTGCTCAGTTTCTGCTATGGCTTGCTATTAGCTCTGACCCCCAGGCAACTTTATTTATTAACATACAAATAAAATCACATTTCAGTAAATTTAAATATCACCATAGAAATGTTTATTCTTTATCAAAATCCCACCCTCCCAACAGCAATGTGATAGGGACTGTTTCTGTGTATTTTAGGATTCCCTGTACCTCAGCACTTGTCTTTGTATGACAAGAGAGTTTTTACATTAAAAACTGTCTGTTCTTGAAAAAAGAAAGCCATACACTTTCCTACTATTTTGAATATTGTTTTCCCTTTATTTGTTATTTTATATTTGTTGTAGACTATGGACTTTTCCAGAGCTTCTATAATAAAGAGATTTTACTCAGGAAAAAAAGATGAAGAGAAAACTGGTATAGGAGGATTAAGTGGAGAGGGGGAATTGTGTGAAGGGTAAAGGTAAAGGAGAGAATATGAGGAGGGACAACTAACATTAAAGGCCTTTTGAAAAGCCATATGAAAACCTACTACTGGGGGTTGGGAATTTAGCTCAGTGGTAGAGTGCTTGCCTAGCAAGCGCAAGGCCCTGGGTTCGATCCTCGGCTCCGGAAAAAAAGAAAGAAGAAAAAAAAAAGAAAAGAAAAAAAAGAAAACCTACTACTGTAGAAATGTCCTAATATACATATGGAAAGGAGTCACCACATAACGGGGAAGAATATGCCCCAACTAGACATCTTATGACACCAAGTAAAACCCCCCAGGACTGAGTTATGTCTCATTGAGTTGTTGGCCAAAGGGATTCCATAGACAACCCAAACATCACAGTTGCCAAAGCTATCAGTTATTCTCAGTAACACTTTTGTCTTTTAAAGATTCATTGATTTTTTTAAAATTTGTGTCTATGTATGTGTGCCCACATGAGTTTATTTGTACCGTCTATGTGTGGTGCCTGTGAAGGCCAGAGGGCATTGGATTCCTGGGAGTAGAATTACAGGCAATTGTGTGCTGTCTAATGTAGATGCTAGGAACTGAACCTGGAACATCTGCAAGAGCGGTAAGTGTTCTTAACTGTTGACTCATCACCCAGTCCTGTTCATCAGTGTTTTATTCATCAGTGTATATCTAATTCCTTGCACAGTCTCTGCTATACAAATGTGTTGCATTAAGTTTTCCCAGGGAGAAGGGAGCAAACATCTATTCACTCCACATATGGCACCAATGACAAAACAAAGCATAACCCCACAAAGTCCAACTTGGTGAACTACTGATGAGTTCATTGGGCTTATGTCGAGCTCAGACTGTGTGCCCTTGCTCTACATTCCTCCATACTGTGTAAAACAGAGTTTTTCAGACTATGCCATGATGGATTTTTTTCCCTTTTTTTTTGGTTTTTCAAGACAGGGTTTCTCTGTGTAGTTTTGCTGCCTATGCTGGATCTCACTCTGTAGTCCTGGCTGGCCTCGAACTCACAGAGATCTGCCTGGCTCAGCCTCCCAAGTGCTGGGATTAAAGGGGTGCACCAAGGTGGCCCAGCTGCCATGATGGATTTTACGAGCAGCTTTTGACTCTATTTTGAGGATGGAGGATGACTTTGCATGTGGGTGGATATATGTCTGGTATACTATAAAATAATAAGTGACTTCTCTGACTCTATTGCCTCCTTTAGATTTTCCTTGACATAGAATGGAGAAGGCAAGGTGGACGTTAAGTTTCTGGGCGGCTTTGAATGTCTACGGGAGCAACACTACCTTCAGGTTTCATCTGTCCTTAAGCTGAGAGTCATGTGCCTGGAAGCTATGGAAGTCAAGGATTATGCATCTTAAAGTAATATGGTGGTTAATTCCCAATTTGAGAATACACCATCTGGAAACATTATTTAAAATTATTTCTTAGCTTCATTTGTAGAATTCTTTTATTAGGAAGCTCTGGGACTCCTTTCCTCCCAGTGGGTTGCCTTGTCCAGCCTCGATAAGAGGGCTTTTGCCTTATCTTATTCTATCTTGTTTTGTCCTGCTTCCCTGCCCTCTCTTGGAGGTCTGTTCTTTTATAAAGAGGAAATGGAGAAGGAGGAGGAGGGATCTGGGGGCAGCAGAGGTTGTGGGGAGCTGGGAGCAGTGGAGGGAGGTGAAATTGTGGTTGGGATGTATTGTATGAGAGAATAATCTGTTTTCAAAAAAAAATTAAAAAAGCAAATCTAAAGAAACAGATAAATTAAGAAAGGAAACTCTTGGGTAGCCATTGGATTTTCCTACTCTTAGAAAAATAAAGGCCCTGGGAGGAGGGGACTGGACCTGCCTGGACTGAATCTACCAGGTTGAACTCAGTCCTCAGGGGAGTCTTTGCCCTGGAGGAGATGGGAATGGGGGGTGGGCTGGGGGGGGCGGGAGGGGGGAGAACAAGGGAATCCGTGGCTGAGATGTAAAATTAAATTAAATTAAAAAAATTAAAAAAAGGAAAATAAAGGCAATTGGGTATAGGAGATCTATGGACTATGCTTTAGGAAGCTCTAGTCTCCATTCGGCCACTATTGCTGTTAGTACCCTCTAAAAGACTGTTTATAAAACCGGCAAAGCGTTATACTACTTATTTTTTGTCACCTATTATTTTATCAACATTAAAAGGAGAAATTTTAGGCTTAGGGGAATTAAGCCACTTGTCAAAAATCACATAGCAAAGATGGAATTTACCCTCTATTGCAGGTGTGTTCTATGCTGAAGCTAGGCTTTTTTTTTTTTTTTTTTTACAATATTATCTTTCACCTGATCTGCCTATGGCTACAACTTTGGTACAGTTTGTATGGCCATATTTGATGTCAAGAGGCCAGTGATGAAATGATCAAAACCAATATGAACATATCAGATAGATACTTGCACTTCCAGTGTTTTTGCTGCAGTATTCACAATAGACAGGACATGGAACGAGCTTAGATGTCCACTAGCAGATGAATGGATAATGAAAATGTGATACACATACACAGTGCAATTTTATTCAGCCATAAAGAAAAAATGGAAACAGTGACATTTGCAGGAAATGGATGGAACTGGAGACCATTTTGTAAATCACAATAAGCCAGATGACAAATGCCATAATTTCTCTCGTGTTTAGACTATAGATTTAATGTGTGTGTGTGTGTGTGTGTGTGTGTGTGTGTGTGTGTGTGTGTGTGTG
>CABHPP010140007.1:0-10345 GCA_902168425.1 Peromyscus attwateri | reverse complement strand
TTATACTTCCAGGTTACAGTTTATCACTGAGGGGAGTTGGAGCAGGAACTCAAGAAGGAACTTGAGCCGGAAACCATGGAGGAATGCAGCAGGCTTACTCACACATGCTCCACCATCACCTGACCAGGGAATGGTGCCACCCACAGCGGGATGAACCCTTCCTACATCAGTTAACAATCAAGACACTCCCCCACAGACATGCCCACAGGTCAATTTGATCTGTGTAATCCCTCAAATGAAACTTCCTTCTCAGGCATTTCTAGGTTGTGTCAAGTTGACAGTTAAAGCAAACTAGGACATTTCCGATGCCCTTGCAAAATGGTTAACATCTACAGACAGAATAGTGAACTCTGAAGTTAGACAATGCCTCTTTCCTTGTGCAAGCCACTAGTTCCATCCCCATGTGTTCTCTAGGTTCAGTCCATGGTTAAACACACTATCTGAGTCTCCTGTGAACTGGTTGTGATCTCACATGTTAAGTAAATTAAATAAAAATACTCAATACATGTTCATTTTTGTGTGAGAATCGTTTCATGTTTTGTTGTCAATTATCTTTTTAACGAAGGCTGATGATGGAAGGTGGGTGGGGTCTAAATGTGGACTAGAAGGAGGTTAACCTCTACTGCTTCAAGGCTGCACGTGAATATTCCATCATACCTGGCTTTTGCACAGTTAGAGATGGAGCCCAGGGTCCCCCATGCACTAGGCAAGCACTCTTCCAACTGAATAGCATCCACAGCCCTCAAATGCCTTTTTCATTAAGCCTCATTGAGTACTCAGTTACCTACAGCTAAAATCAAGTACAACCTCCACAAAAAAAAAAAAAAAAAAACTTCTGCAAAAACAATATTTTTAGGGCTGATGAGATGCCTCAGTGAGTAAAGATGCTTGCTGCTAAGGCCAATGACCTAGGTTTGGATCATGTGGACCTACATGGTAGAAGATGAGAACTGACTCCTGGAAACTGTCCTCTGGTTTCCGAGTGTGTGTGTGTGTGTGTGCGTGCTGTTGCATGAACACACAAACACACAAGATTTTTTTTTGAAATGTTTAAGTAAAACAATGACCAGACATAGGACTACATACCTATCATAACTCTGAAACTCAAGAGGCTAAAGCAGGAGCACAAGAACAAAAGAGCATTCATGTGTAATGTCCTGCTTGAAACACAAAACAACAACAAAAACCAAATGAGAGAACTCAGCAACACCCAGCATCCACAGTACCTTCATGTTTTAGTATATTCCATCTTGAAAGCCAGAGTGACTTTGGCTTGTTATTGTTGTTCTAGCATGGGGCTTCATTAGAAGTCCCGAGTCTATCTCCAGGAAGCATGCTGCAGCAGACCCTTCTCTGGGCACCAGCAGCAGCTTTTTAATTAATTCTGCATGAAAGATGTGGACCAGGATCAGCTACCTGGAGATACAAGCTCAATTCCAACTTCCCTTTCTGGGCCCACTCTGCCTAGTTTGCAATAATTTCCCCCAAAGACAGGATTAATTAAGGAAAATGAAGTTGACTTTCTGCACACGTCTGTTGCTGTTGGAGGGAAGACGTTGCTTAGAACTCCTAAAGACAGGGGCGCCAGGCAGCTCTCTGACCCCAAGAAAGGCTGGGGCATGATGCAAACTTCAGCTTTTTCCTTGCAGATAAAATATGCACAAGGCTATCAAGGGATCTCAGGAATGTCACTGGGAGTCACTTCAGTGTATGACCATGAGGGATTGCTTAGGGAAGCGGCAGTGTCTATGTGTGCTGAAGCACTTGGCAAAGATTAAAAGCCAGGAGCTAGGTCCTGGGAAGAGCACTTGCTTAACATGCACAGGGTTCTGGGTTCAATTTACATACATAAAGCAAACAGAAAATTGAGGAGTTGTGGCACAGCTCAGTTGGTAGACTGCTTGCCTAGGTCTGCAAAGCTGTGGGTTGATCCCCAGTACCACATACATCTGGTGTGATTGCTTACCCAGCACTCAGGAGGTGAAGGCAGGAGGATCAGAAGTTCGAGGTCATCCAGCCTGGGCTGGAGATGTTTTCTCTAAACAAATAAATAATGATCCAAGTTAGACATGGTGATACATGCCTTTAATCACAGCAGTCAGAAGGCTGGGGCAGAAGGATGGTAGGTTTGAGCATATCCTGAGCTACATAGTAAGACCCTATCTCCAAACAATACAAAAACCAAGAGAAAAGGGGGGGAAAGGCAATGAAGTGGAAGGGTTTAAATGACTTTGGAAATGTTGATTTGCCTAAAATATGAAGGAATAAAGAGACACAGTACCACATGCACATACTGTAAACTGAGTACAAAATAAAAACAAAAAAAAAGAGAATAAGGAGACAGCAAGAAAGTTAAACAAATGATAACTGGTATCTTCCTTTGTGGTTGATATATTGTGCACCCCAATAAACTTATCTGGGGATCAGAGAACAGAACAGCCACAATATTAAATATAGAGGTTAGGCAGTGGTAGCACACGCCTTTAATCTTAACTACCATTCCAGAGGCAGAGATTCATCTGGATCTCTGTGAGTTCAAAGCCATACTGGAAACAGCCAGGCATGGTGACACACACCTTTAATCCCAGGAAGTGATGGCAGGGAGCAAAAAGGTATATAAGGCGTGAGGACCAGGAACTAGAGGCTGGTTAAGCTTTTAGGCTTTTGAGCAGCAGTTCAGCTGAGATCCATTCGGACCCAGAGGCTTCCAGTCTGAGGAAACAGGATCAGCTGAGGAATTGGCAAAGTGAGGTGACTGTGGCTTGTTCTGCTTCTCTGATCTTTCAGAATTCACCCCAATACCTGGCTGGGTTTGTTTTTACTAATAAGACCTTCTAACAATTCGTGCTACATTCCTTCTACCCCCAAACCTCATACACCCAAATCTAGTTCCCTAAATTACAATGTATGGGGACTGGAGAGATGGTTCAGAGGCTAAGAGCACTCAGTGCTCTTTCAGAAGCCCCAGGTTTGATTCCTAGAACCTACATGGTGGTTTACAACCATCTGACACTCCAGTTCCAGGGGGTCTGGCACCTTCTGGCCTCAGCAGGCACTGTATGCATGTGCTACACTCACACACATGCAGGCAAACACTCATGCACACAAAATAAAATGAGTACATTTTTTTAATTACAAGGTATGTAAACTTTCAGGGAATAGTTGATTACAGCTTTTGTGTGTCTGATGCATGCCCATGTGTATGAAAGTGTGAATACATGAAGCCCATGTTCATGTCCATAGGCCAGAGGAGGACATCAGGTGTCCTGTGCCATCGATCTCTGACTCATTCCCTTGAGACAGGGTCTCTCACTGAAACTGGCGCTAGTCTGGAAGTCAGCAAGCCCGAGGGATGCTCCTATCTCCATCTCCACAGTATTGAAATTATAGGTCCAGCTTTTTACATGGGTGGTAGGGATTCAAACTTGGATCCTCATGCTTACACGGCAAGCACTCAGTCACTAAGCCAGCTCCTCAGCCTGCTCACAGATTTCTTGAAGACTGAGAACAACCTACTCCCTAAAATACCGTGTGACAGTATAACAGGAAGAGAAATAGAAGGAGATGGCAATGTGTGAAAGAAGGGCCAGCATCTGCAGTAAGATGGACTAGGAGTCACATCCCTGCTCCACTCCTTACTCCCTGGGGACCTCCAGTGAGTAGAGGACCAGCAGCTAGCACAGTCTGTCGCCTGCACATGAATGTGGACCAAGCAACAGAAAAGGGCTTCATCTACAACTGCTGCTCTCATCTTCTCAGTACCTGGGATGGGAGGTGCTGGACTGGATCATTTTGTATCTCCCATTTCACAGTCAGGGGGCCATGAGAGGTGGAGGGACATGGCCACAGCCTCTTTGTTCTTGCCTTGCCTCTCTCCAATCTCACTTCCCTTTTTGGAAATGGCTGAAATCATCACTATGATATTTAAAAACCCAAGTTACTGTCCTGTGCCCAAAGTAATAAATGTTTTATAGTTTCAATTAAACTAAATGTGGGAGAGCTGGATCCCTCTTTTCTGACTGATGAGTCACTCAGACCCATTACCCAACTATCCATTAATTATAAGCAGGTCACACATTGCCCAGAATCTCTCAGGGACTGTGCGATGAGATGGCATGATGATGCCATGGGCACACCCACCACATCTGCAGACTTTCTCTGCCTTTTTCTCTGCTGGCCTCAGACCCCAGGAAGAGGTGCACAAACATTGAAACCAAAGCCAGGGCCCTCGTATCCATGGATGCCTGAGCCATCTTGTCGCCAGCTTGCTAACCACCTACTCTGTGGCCTGCCCATCAGCATCATCACCATCTTACAGGAGAAGATGGATCTTGTCCTCAGAAGGGGTTAAATGGCTTACCTAATGATGCACAGCTGTTGAGTTGCAAGGATGGGATTTCAGACCAATCTCCAAACCCCATAGCTTGACTATTAAGGGTTTCTTAGTCTCTGTTCTAATCAGTACTTCAAATGACCTGGAGATAGGAGATCTCTGGGTAGAGTTCCATCCATATTCCTCTCTGACCATTAGTTTAGGGATAAAAAAAGATCATAGTAGAAAACCAGCTGATAACATAAAGATTATTAGTGCTAAAAACATAAGCCACTATGACTTTAGTGCTCAGTGCTTAGCAGGTGCCCAATAATTACTTAGTATGACAGAACTTGGCATCTGTAAAACATTTCAGAAGACTCTGCCTTAACTTTCTTACCTATGAAGAGAAAGAAAAATTTGGCTAAAGGGGGGAAATTACTACAAAAACAGGTGGTAGGTAGGACTGACTTGAAGTCCACCTACCTCTACCTTCACTTTCCCAGGGGGTTTCAAATGCTGCTCCACAAGGGGCTAGAAATCTGCAGAGGTTTGGGGAGGTGCCTAAAGAATGAGGAAAAGGATAAGGAAGGTCCTTCATCTCCCCCAAATCTTCCCTCTTGAGGCAGGACACATCTGTTTCTATCTGCCCTTAAACTGGACTCTTGCTCAAGGTTCCATGTGATGAAACAGCTCTATTGCCTGGAAAAAGGCTTCAAAAAGTATTTGGAATTATAAGAAGAAATAAGAGAGCTGATGTCAGAGGAACAAAACTAAACTAAACAAAGACACAGTCATTTCTTGAACACGACTAATAAATAAGTTAAGTCAAATGCATTGTACACACCAAATGGACACCTGTGTTCATGAGCACTCAGGGGCATTGACATAAAGAACACAAGGGAAGTACACATCATGCTCCTCTGAGTTGGCATCCTATGGATGATGTTCTCTGGACAGAGCAGAACTGGTCCTTTTTAAGTGCAGTGTAATAGTGCATAGATCTGCAGGCTATGAAAGAAAGAAAAATGACTATGGAATCCTTGGATTAAAAATTCTTGAGGACAACAATAAAGCACTTAGAGTTGAAAAATCAATAAAAGTAAAAGATCCAAATTTATGGAAAGTAGTTAAAGTTGCACTGAAGGCTAAGCTATACCTTCAAAGGTAATTGATAGAAAGTAAGAAAAATTAAATGCAAGCAAGCTAAGGTTTAACCCGAGAAAATAACAAAGAGCATCAGATACACCATGAGGTAACAGGGTAGATTTTATTTTTGAATCAGCTAGCAGCGAAATAAAGGAAGAAAAAATGATCCACAAATGAATAAGCCTGAATTATGATATATTCAAAACTAACAGTAATGGGTCTAAATTTCTAAAACTGAATGATTACAAGATGTAAAAGATAGTATGCAAGTTTTCAAAATGACAGTTGTTCATGAGTACAACTGAAATTTTTAAATGAATGTAATTTTAATGGAGATATGTATTGTGTCACCTTCTTAAAAACAGGAAAACCAAAGTAAAACATGTAAGTAGATATGTATATGTAAATATCAAACTGATATAAAAGAGAACTATAATCAAGTTATCTAGTTATTAAAGAAATTTGGATGATAAACATTCTTTCTTCTTCTGCAGAAAGCCTGTTTGTGCTACACAAGAGTTCAAACTTCTAGGAAAGACATTGTAATTTCCACACAAATGATTCAAAAGCAAGAATGATTTTCAGTCAGTTTTAATTATGTAACTTATACAAATTTTGTCAAAGGCTAAGGAAGAACATTACAAGTTAGAAACAACTGTATGCATATTCACTCAAGCACACACATGAAGATCCTCAGGAAACTGTTAGTATTTAACGTGATTTCCAACATTTACTGTGATCAAGAACTGTTGAAGCAGAAAGCATGGCTTAGCATCAGAAAAAAAAAATCCATGTTAACTCCCTGTAATCACAGACGAAAGGGAAAAAAGGCAGTCATCTCAATAAAGGACAAATTTCTCAAAATCTCAACATCTAATTGTAAAAATCTTTCAGAAAGTTGGGAGTTGGGAAATTTTAACTTCACAAAATCTGTGTCCCATAAACCCACATCTCATACAATGTTCTATTAATGAGAGTCCCCTAAGTATACTTCCTTCAAATGGTCCCCGCCTCCAGTCAGTCATGAATAAGCTGAGATTTCATCCACTTCCACTGCCATTCAAAATGATCTGAACACTCTGCCCAATGCAATGACAATAAAAGTAAAAGCATAATACAGAATAACATTTATTAATACGGTTAGGAAATGGTGCTAGTCTTCTGCTGCTGCCATAAAATTCCCTGAGAAAAGCAACTTACAGAAGAAAAGGTTTATTTGGTCTCCAGAGGGACAGAGCCCAGCATACTGAGGAAGACATGACAACAGAGTGGGAGAGAAAACAGCAAGTACAGCCAGGTTATTAACTCTCAAAGCCCACCCCCAGTGACACACTTCCTCCTGCAAGGCTCTGCCTCCTAAAGGTTTCTTAACCTCCCCAAAGGGCACCACCAACTGGGGATAGAGTGTTCAAGTCTGTGAGCCTGTGAGAGATATTTCTCATTCAAACCACAACACAGACACAACAACTGGTGTTAGAAAGCCAGCCAGCAGAATCCTGAAACAAACTAGTAAAATAATAATAATAATTAAAATAATAATAAAATTCAGTATTTTTCAGACTTAAGACAAATGTACAGAATGAATGTCATGTGTCCCCATCAGTCAGTACCAACAATAACACACACACACACACACACACACACACACACACGCATGCACACGCGCGTGTACATGCAAATGAATTGATACCAAAATAATGATAAAATATCTAGGAACTAGAGAACAGAAGAGTATAATACCATCATTTGAAGACATAAAGGAAATTTTGAGGAAATAAAAATTAAATTCATGGACCAATTAACTTATATTTCCAATAACACTGAAATTTTGAAAGATTTATCTTAATTATGTATCTGTGTGTAGTTATATGCACATGAATGTGGTGCCTGCAGAGGCCAGAAGAGGGCATCAGCTCCCCTGCAGCTGGAGTTACAGGCAGTTGTGAGCTACCTCCCACATCTGGGAATCCAGTTCAGGTCTTCTGAAAGTGTCCTTAAGCACTGAGCCACCTCTCAAGCCTTGATATTTTCGAAACAGGCCCTTGCTATATAGCTCAGGCAGGCCTTGAACTTGCCATCCTCCTGTCTCAGGTTCACACATGCTGGGATTACAGGTGCATGCCACCATGCCCAGCTCTCCCCCTATTTTCAGTGTAATTCAAATTACAACTTCAGAATAACTTTATGAGATATTTGATAAACAATATATTATTTCAAATGAATCCTAACTTTTTAAACATGCGCACCGGTTTGTGCTTCCTGTGTTTAGGAGGGGAGTACACCTAGCATGCACAACAATGAACATCAACAGACCTAGCCAGGTATGCTAGCACATGCCTCTAATCCCAAACTATGAGAGGCTGAGGCAGGAGGATGGCAAGTTCAGGGCCCACCTGGGCTACATAGTAAGATGTTGTCTCAAAAACTGAATCAAATAGGGGTCTGACGACCTAGAGACCAGGCAAATGAGAGTGGGAGTCTTACGAAGCTGCCCCCAGGTTCTATGGATTCATGTCCAGCATTGCCACAACTCTGCTTCCACGGCAGTCCAGTATCTCAGTCTGTGAAGTGACTCCTGGAGATTTTTCTAAAGTTTACCTGTGGTGCAATCATAGAAAACTGGGGTTGAAATCAGGACGTCATGATCCTGTCCTACTCAGGCCTTCCTGGGACGCCGTTGAAGTTTCTCTCTCTATATCTTCTCTCGGAAATGATCCTGTTCCTAGTCCAAGTCATTCTGGTCATGTTCTCAGGCCAGCAGCCCTGCTTTCTCAGCAGTCGTCTGTTCTGGTCTCACTCCTGTCTCTGTGATAAAACACCCTGGCCAAAGCAATTTGGGGAAGAAAGGGTTTGTTTTAGCTTACAACTCCGGGTTGTGATCTATCCTTTAAAGGGAAATCAAGGAGCCAGAAACTGAAAGCAACTAGTGGGTTCTCATCCACCGTCAAGAGCAGGTTAGTGCTTAGCTTACCTTCTCCACCCTTACACAGTCCAGGACCCAAACCTAGGGAATGGTGCCACTCATAGTGGATGGGTCCTCCCATATCAATTGACATGATCAAGACAGGCCGCCACAGACATTTCCACAGGCCAACCCGATGGAGACAACCCCTCACTGAGGCTTTTTTCCCAGGTGGTTCTAGGTTGTTCCAAGGTGACTATTAAAGCTAACCATCATACCACCTATGTACCTCATTTCTTTGGGCATTCTTTTTATGGGAATGTACCATAATCACTGGGATGGCTATTTTTATATCAATTTGACACAAGCTAGAATTATTTGGGGAAAAGGGACTCTCAATGGAGACTATGCCTCCACAAAATTGGGCTGCAGGCAGGTGTGTATTATGTTTTCTTAACTAATTCCTGTTCCACTTATAAGGGTTTATGTCAATCATAGGCTTGTGAGGATGGTTCTGAAGTCAAAGAACAGGAGATCAAGTAACTGAAAGGAAGGGAGAAAGCAAGATACAGGATGCAGGATGCTGTGGGAAGACACAGAGATCAGAAGCATCCTACACTCACCTGGGCCTTTCTATGTGATTGATAGAGGAGGGTCCAGCCCGTTGTGGATGATGCCACTCCTGCCCTGTTGGTTCTGGGTTCTATAAGAAAGCAGGCTAAACAAGCCTTGAGGAGCAAGTCATCAAGCAGCTTTTCTCTATGGCCTCTGCATCAGCTCCCGCCTCCTGGCTCGTGCCCTGTTTGAGTTCCTGTCCTGACTTCCCTCAGCGATGGAATACAGCCTGAGAGTTGTAAGCTGAAATAAAAACCTTTCCTCCCCAAGTTGTTTGTGGTCATGATATTTCACCACAGCAGTAGAAACACTAACCAAGACAGTCGCTGTCATCTTCCCTGAGCCTGGCACAGGGCCAGACATCTAGGAGAATTTTCAGTAAAGGCATTTGAATAAGTGAACAAGTCATCAAAAGACGGGCACTCACCTGTCAGCCTGCATTAAGAAAAGCAAGAGAGAGCAGCTGGAGTCCATTCACACCTCCCCTGGCTGAGACCACCAATAAGCAGGAGGACAAGACACCAGGGGGAAAGTGGAGAAGACTTTGGCGTCTGTGGGAATTTTCAAATGCGCTCAGTCAGCCAGCCATGAACAAGCTTCTGAAGACAATAGAATCATCGAATGGTCCCACAAGACATGGCCCCGGTCCTCAGAAAGCATCTCATCTGGCTAGACACCCTGTGAAGAGAAGGAGCTACAAAGGAGCCGCCTCCAACTCTGTGTCCTCGCCTGTGCTGTGGGCACCTTCCTGCAGAATGTTGTGTGCTTGGGACACAGGAGGGGAGCTGGCACACACCCACAGTACCAGGACAGAGGCGCAATTGCATAGACATACATTAGACAGCAGACTCCACCCAGCCTGGGTCCTGCACCCACTCAGGCTCCTGTTCCACTTATAAGGGCTTATGTCAATCATAGGCTTGTGAGGATGGTTCTGAAGTCAAGGAACAGGAGAGCAAGTGACTGAAAGGAGGGGAGAAAGCAAGATACAGGATGCAGGATGCTGTGGGAAGACACAGAGATCAGAAGCATCCTGCACTCACCTGGGCCTTTCTCTTCCCAGGAACTCTCTGAAATGAGCTACACAGGATCTCTTTGGAGCAAGTCTGTACATGATGTTATATTCAAGAGGCACATCCCTAGGTTACCACTGGCGGAGCGAAGGAGGGAGCTTATATGCGAGAAGCACCATTCCTCTGGCAGGTCTGTCTGCATGCTGAACTGAACAGACACTGGGCAAGACACCTGCCTGCCCCTGTGTTGGTGGTGCCTGCATACCAGTGAGGACAGGGCTGCTTATGGAGTGAAGACAGGCCAGACGGATACACAAAATGTAAGAATTTGAAAATACTCAGGCAAGTCTGAAA
>CABHPP010140006.1:0-46083 GCA_902168425.1 Peromyscus attwateri | reverse complement strand
TTTGTTTGTTTGTTTGTTTGCGGGGGGAGCTTTTTATTGACTTTTTATTGAAACCACTGTTTCACTAGTGGTTATAGGTCCATTTAAATTTCTTATTCGATCTTAATTTATCTTTGATATATGTTATGTAATGCAAGAAATCCACAGAGTCTATTTAATGAGCAAAGGAATTTGTTTGGGGGTTAACTCACTAGTATTGGAGATTTATCAAAGGGTCCAGGAAAGCTGAGATATGTCCCACGCTGATGTACATGGACCAAGTTCTCAGCATCCAATACCACAAGGGAGTGAAGCGAGAAACACATATGTGCATCCTAGGTCTTAAGGGTCCCGACCAGCCATGGCCCAGGGGCATATATGTCAATGTCATACGCAGGTTTAACAGTTAGCTACTACCTCACTAGGGGCAGTTCTTCAAGGTCAAAGCTAGAACAGCTACCCACTACATCTCCCCCTTTTGACTAAATAAGAAAATTCTACCCTAACACAAAATTATATACAATATGAATGATTGTTTGTTGTCCAGGAGAAATAGAGTAATGACCTAAAGAAAATTTAACTAAAACCAATAAGAACAATATAAAACAAGAGACACATACTAAAATCCAGAGATGTCCAGAACATAGGTATCCAGAGATGTCCAGAACATAGGTAAATGACATGTTACAGAGTTTTTTCCAAAAGCTGTCCTATCCTGAAGAACCTGAATCTAGTACTTAATATGTTCTAGCTAAGATACGAGAAGATTGTAACTGTATCTATTAGTCTTCAACCCCATCAAAGACCTGAGGAGGAATATAATAATACCTGAGAAAATGGGAAGTGCACACAAGCAATTTTCAAAATCTTTTGAGAATAGACAGAAACAGCTGGTAGTCTGGGCAGTCACCTAAATTTTCTCAGCACCATTGGGGCATCCATTTTGGCTACAGGCCTATGATCTCTGACAGACCATTTTCAGAAGCAGGAATTTTGAAAGATCATCTTACCTTGTCTTGGTAGAGTTCAGTAGTCACTTTTCCTTGTGTCCTGCTCCTCCAGAAAGGACAGCATTTGTACTGTCAGCAGTAGAATCAAGGGCAGTTCTTTGTCCATCAGGCTATTATGTGCCAAGAAGAAGACAAACTTTCAAACAAAGTGTCTAGAAGCCCAACATTCTCTCGGGATCAGATCAGTGCTGTCAGGAACAATCATGTCTCATGTCAACAAAATTCTACGTCATTTAAGTGCCATCTTCTCTAGATCTATGAAGTGTTTGAAGATTACCTATCCATTTGACCTATGTATCTATAAATCTGTATAATCTAACTAACATACCTATAGAAAAGACAATATGGGTGACTATAAATTTGTAAGTCTTATCTACCTAAATAAGCTAAGGACTAAGTCTTCACAAAAACAAGGTAAACAGTTTGTAAACAAATGTGTAGTAAAAGGACAATGACCTCAAAATTGTGACAATACGCAAAATATCTTAAACAGAGGAATAAATGTATAGTGTAATATGCAATAGGACAACAATTCTAAATATGTATCAATATACAAAATATCTTAAACAGAGGTAGAATATACATACAGTATGACAAATATAATTTTATATTTGTATCAATATACAAGATATTTCAAAAAGGAGTAGAAATATATGTACAATACAACAAATAGAGTTTTGCATTTGTATCAATATACAAATTATCTTAAATAGGAATATACAAATAGTTTACATTTGTATCAATATACAAAAAATAATAACCATGCAAATTATCTGAGGCTGATATTTTACTAAATTAATTTTCTAGTATGTACAATAATCTACCTTAATATCTTATACCTATCCATTCCCCTTTTTCTTTTCTGAAGGATAATACTGAGTCTAATTTTTATTGTCCCACCCTCAACCTTATAACCATTACCCATAACCTGAGAGAGGGTTCCAGAAATGCCTAGGAATTGAAGAGGCCAATTTGGATGCCATGATTTTGATGTAATTATTGTCACATCCACACCAGTGTCTACCAAGCCCTGCATAACAACACCATTAATTCATACTCTAAGCTTTGGTATTTGTTCATTTATGGAAGTCAGCCAAAATATTAGTTTTATGGTATTTTTTGGAGTTTTTGATCCATCTATCAGAGCTGTTTTATCATGCAGTTCAGTATCATTCTTTACATTAGACACTCAGTTACTTAATTGTCATAGACAGTGATTTCCTCCACAGTGGATGGAAATGTTTGGACTATGTTCGATTTGGTGGCCTACAAGAGGCCCTTTGAGGCATTTCCTGCCAATAATGGGGTGCCTTGTATATCTATTGTTGATCTCCATTCATTGGTCCAATGTCTGCCTTTGCTACATCTTCTACATAATCCAGAAGGTTGGGGCCTCTGGTTTAGGTTATTCTATAAGAAGTATTGCTTCTAGGAGCACCTTATATACAATTTCTTCTCATATGACCTAGTGTACCATAGTTAAAACTTTTGGTACCTCGAGACCTCCTTCCACCTCTTGAAATTGTCTCTCTTACCCAAGCCTCATTACCATAGTTAAGAGACTCAACATCATTTCTATATTGAATTCATTCCTCCCAAATTGCTGATCTGACATTTAAAGTTAAAGTATTCTTTTGCATTCTGTATAAGCATTGTTAATAGCCAGGTTTCAGTTAATACTTGTCTTAGTTCTTGGTCTGATACTGCTTTTACTCACTCAAGCTTATACTGAGAACCCTAATTGGCAATGTAAGGGCAATTGCTTATAGCAATACATGTTCTAAGGCTTATCAAACATAACACATTTAGGTTTTTATAATGCCATTCAACTGGAAATACACATTTATACAGAAACCCTCCTCTAAAAGAAGAAGACAAATTTGATAGGAATTCACATGAGGACATTTATGTTCCAAAGTGAATGTTAAAATAAACATCTCATTTTCTCTTAATTTGCCTAGGATCAGTGCTGCACATGTAAGTAGGAAGTGAATCTAGTCTATGTTGTGTAATTTAATGAGTTTTAGACAGCCTGAACTGCATGGAAGTCTACATCCAGATATATGTAAGATCTTCTGACCATTCCAATGGTTCTTTATATGGAGCTGTTAAGAACAGACATAACACAGAATCTGGATTCAAGACATGTACTGCTAGACATGGTGACACACACCTTTAATCCTAACAGTTGGGAGGCAGAGGCAGATAGATCTCTGAGTTTGAGGTAAGGCCAGCCTTGCTGCACAGTGAGCTTCAGGACAGCCAGGGCTGCCAAGAGTACCTTACCTTGAAAGCAAACAAACAAATAAACGGCAGATGTACAACCATGGCTGCTAGAAAGTTCTGTTCTGTTTTTAGGGTTCCTGGAACACACTTTCCCCCATTGCCTCAACTTTAGACCACAACATCTTAATTTTTTGATTGGTATACAGTTGTCCCACCATAATCTAAGACACAAACAACTAATTGAGTTTTTTTTTTCTTTCAGCATTAAATGACTAACTGTTTATATCCTAGATTTTGACAATGGGTATTAGTGTTGAAAACTTGCTTTCAAAGTTTGTACAGCAAGAGGGAAAATTTCAACATAAGGAAAATCAGATTCATTAATACTCATCATTGCTACTGGGAAATATACACTAATGGTTTGTGTGTAACAATATCATACTTGATGCATGTCATCTTGCTTCAAGACAAAATATTTCATTGAAAGTTATTTTTAACTAACTGTGTATCCAGATAGTAGTTATCAAGATATTAATGTATGTTCATATTTTCTTTATGTCTTAATGGTGAGATACTTATGCTATTAAATCATAACTATCCCACTCTGTAATCTAAAAAAATCATATTTTATCCTCTTCTTTAAAAATATGTGTGTCCTGTTTTCCAACAGAACATTAATAATACAGAGATATAATCATGAAAATTTTATATTAATTATATGTTTGTGGACAACATCACACACACACACACACACACACACACACACACACACACACACACACACACAGAGTCAGTGCTATTATAAAAGGGGAAGTAATTTCCCATTTTCTTCTAGTTTATGTCATTCAAGAAAGGCTACTGGAAGTACACTATAATCGGTATAACCATAAGGGTTAGGTAGAGAGTAAGGGACTGCTGGGGTGACTTGATTTCCCTAGGAAGAGGAGATTTTATATACACATATGGATGAATGAATGTGGGTGGCTGGAATGGGAGGATGAAACATGGAAGGAGTGGGAAGAGAGGCAAAGGACGGAATATGGGGTAGAAAGCTAAAACTGGTGGCCATTTGAGGTGTCCTATGGAAACCTAGTACAGTAGAAGCTTCCTAAAACGTATACAAA
Source organism: Peromyscus attwateri (assembly GCA_902168425.1). Lineage (NCBI taxonomy): Eukaryota > Metazoa > Chordata > Mammalia > Rodentia > Cricetidae > Peromyscus > Peromyscus attwateri. Next base: position 41,744 of record CABHPP010140006.1, on the reverse strand, counting down.
TATGAGGGCTACCTAATGAAATCATCAAACAATGGTGAAGAGAGAGCCTCAGCTGAATGTATCTTATCACTAAATCAAGCTTTCAGTACTGTAAGCACAGGTGCTAACTTAATGGGCCAAGATCACCTGATATGGCTGGGAGGAAAGAAACGAGGCTCAAGTTGGATGGGTCACAGCAAGACTGATGCAATGACAATTTTATTGAGAGAAATCAGACTTTTTCTACCTTTATCAGAAACAGAATAAAATGGCAATTTCCAGGATCAATACAGTTGTAGATGCCAGGATACAGTGACATTTGAAAGCTATAGAGGGTACACAAGATTAATGTCTAAGACCAATTCTCTAGACAAGCCTTAATGATTCCTTGACTACTCTTGGAACATACAGGAAAACACAAAGTGGCCCAAACCCTTGATTGCCTGAGTCCATTGGTCTCTCAGTAACTGGAAGGCACATTGTGCCCCAGGAACCAGGGACTCTATAACGTAAAAAAAAAAACCTATGACACATGCTTTTTAAGGCAGCTAGGCCAGGACAACTCCATGGTTCCATGCACAGTAGCAGGAATGGGGTCTCTTGGGAACCCCCCCAATGAACCCAGACTATTGCCAAGGCTATTGGTGGCTCTCCACACACTGATGAAAAGGCCCTATTGCTGAAGACAACACCTACACAACTTATTAAACCTAAAGAAGTTGGGCTAGTGCCTACCTAGAGCCTCTACTCCTGTTGACTGTTGTTCATGGTACTGGCTGGTACTCTGCATGCTACCAAAGGAGAAAGATAAACAGTAACCCAACCATTAAACCTTTGCTCTAAAATGGTGCCTTCAAAATATTTAGGTGCTATAGTGGCACAAAATTTGTGGGAATAACTGAACAAAACCTGATTTGAATATGAGATAGAACCCATATTCAGCACTGCTTGGTTGGCCAAGAACCTGCGACTAGATAGCCCAGGTCCTAGGGGAAAACTAAATACCACTCCTCTGCTAAAGAAATGTAGCAATAGCCGGGCAGCAGTGGCACATGCCTTTAATCCCAGCACTCAGGAGGCAGAGCCAGGTGGATTTCTGTGAGTTCAAGGCCAGCAAGAAAAAGAAAAAGAACAAGAAAAAGAAAGAAAGAAATGTAGCAATAAAATGATTCATAAAGACATGGAGTTATCCTCATAGATCCATGCTTTTCTCAGTCAAAATCAGAGAAGCTTCCTCCTGGAGCAGACGGGAACAAATACGAGAGACTGTTGGACACTCAACCTAAAAATGGGTGTCGCTATCAAATCTCTCCCCTTAGGGTTCAGGGAACTCTGTATGCTGGAAAGTAGAAAGTATGTAAGAGTCAGAGAGGATAGCGGATACCAAAAAAATCAAGGCCTTTTAGATAAAATAGGCTTGCCACACACAAACTCACAGAGACTGTCTCATTGTGCACAGGACCTGCACAGGTCAGAAGCAGATGGAGTCCTAGAGTTGAAAGAAGAAAGAAAACAAACACATCCCATTCTTAACCCAGAAGCTATCTCCAAATGATATTTACAAATGAAAAATTAATTTTCCCCAAGGGAGTCTCATTGGGGAAACCATTTTTAAGAGTAGACTGCTTTCCCAGCATATGTCGAATAGAAAACTAACTAAATGGCATCTTTGGAGGTTGTCTCATAATGTTAAGACAGGGAATTTTTTTTTGTTAATTTTTCTCCTTAAAGTTCTTTACTTTGATACCAGGGCTTCCTTTTTTTGTCATTTTGCTTTGCTTTTAAGGGGCTCCTGTTTATGGGAGCATAAGTTCTCTGCATTTATATGTGCTTCTTTTGCTCTTTCTTTGGCTGCTTTTCTTGTTTGGCTGTTCTGTCCTATTCTGAATTTTTTTAGTATTTGCTGTATTTTATTTTATTATTTTTCCTTAGACACCTATTTGGTTTCTAACTATAGACAGAAGAGTTGTGGATCTGGATAGAACTGAAGTAGGAAGAGCCTGAAGGAGTAGGGTCAGGAGCAACTGTAATCAGAATATAATGTATAAGAAAAATCTATTTTTAATTAATGAGAATAAACCATGGAAAGAAGATTAAATCATTTTTTAATAAAAGAAAGAAAGAAAAGTTTTGCAGCACTAAGAACTGAACATAATGTTTAATAAAAATAGTCTAAGTGTACAATTTAGCTTTGTATTTAATAAAAAAAAAATAACTGCCCCTCTGCTTTTAACAACAAAAAATGTGTTATTGAAGAATGAGTCTGGAGAAATGGCTTCTGTAATTCCAGTTCCAGGGGATCCTATGTCCTCTCTGGCTTCCCTGGACTGCGTCAATGTGGTATAGACATATATGTTGACAAAAGACTCACACACATATGTAGCTTGAGTTTTCCTGCCTGGCCCACGGTCAGGATAAATCTCTTTCACCTGCCAGTTCCACAGCCACTCAGACCCAACCAAGTAAACACAGAGACTTATATTGCTTACAAACTGTATGGCCGTGGCAGGGTTCTTGCTAACTGTCCTTATATCTTAAATTAATCCATTTCTATAAATCTATACCTTGCCACATGGCTCATGGCTTACCGGCATCTTTACATGCTGCTTGTCCTGGTGGTGGCTGGCAGTGACTCCCTCCGCCTTCCTGTTCTTTTTATTCTCTGTTAGTCCCGCCTATACTTCCTGCCTAGCCACTGGCCAATCAGTGTTTTATTAGCAACACATTTGCCATACAGAACATCCCACAGCACACATAGAATAATTTTTTTGTTATTTTTTAAAATTTATTCTCTCATACAGTACATTCTGACCATAGTTTCCCCTTGCTCCACCCCTCTTAGCTTCCCCCCACCTCCCCTCTCCCCCATATCCACTGCTCAAAAACAATTAAAAAAAAATAAAAAGGTTAAAAAAAAAAAAAAGACATATTCTTGACTTCAGACCAAAAACAAAGCCTGTGCCACGTGTTTAATTTTATAGGTACCTTTAGATGTTACTCGGTGTGTAATCATGAAAGTCTTTTCTTTGTAGTCCTATGGACTTTACTTCCCTCTAGGTCTGCAATTATGGTTATTCCATTGTCTGGATGAAGTGCTCTGTAGTATGGTTATATGTAAATTCTCCAATTCATGTTTTCATAAGAAAATGACAACTTGAGCATAATATCAGCAACTAGCACCACATTTTTTTTGGTAACTGAAACCAATGGCAACATAACTTTTAAAACACAACATTTTAGTAAAAATGTTTAGTGCTCTTGCTTCATATTTACCATTCAAACATAACATTTCAATAAGAACAAACTAGTAAAGGAAGCCCCAACTTAAAAAGGCAATAGCATGTACAAATTGCCCTGCTTTAAAGTTTGCATTTGTGACTTGCCTAGGGATGTTAAATAAATTGCAATTGAAGGCTCTTCTACACTCCGAGAGCACATTGAATTGCAGTGAGTGCTGTGGTTTGTAAAGCAGTCTAGAACAATTATGGATGATATTTTTGTCTTAAAATTTATTTACAACTTTCAGGCATGTAAGTAAATGAGACCAAATGCCATTACTACCAACAGAACCCAAATCATCTTAGTGATAAGAAACACTATCAACACCACAAACATTTATGGTTTTTGATGAAATAGGGAGCTGTCTTTCTTTTCTAATACATGAATGGAGGAAATAAAACCCCAATTTCACATCCTAGAGTTCTATCAAGATACACTTAAGATGAAATAATTTTAAAAATGCTAATACTCTCTTCTTTGGGAAGGACTAATTTTTTCCTTCCTTTCTCAGCATTCCTTAGTTGCCTAGAATTCTTTGTCTAAGTTTGAAGCCTCATGAGTTTTCTCCCCATCCACTGTGGTATGTTTATTGTTGTTGTCTTTGTTTAGCATATCTTGGTGAAAATTTATTGGTAGAGTTCCTGTAATTTCAAACACAGTTAAACATGTGGCCTGAAGTAAAAAACATGTGAAAATTTCAATAATGTTTTATTATATTGTCCTTTTTATCTTAGAGATTATAATTTAATTATAATATTTCTCCCTTCCCCTTTTCTCCATCCAAACACTCCCATATAAAGCTCCCCACTCTCCTTCAAATTCATGGCTTTTTTGTACATATTGCTATTGCATGCATATATGTATATACATATATTTTCCTAAATGTAACCTGGTCAGTGGATATGTTACCAGTATGTATTCATGATCCTCTGGCTCTTACAATCCCTCCATTCTCTTCTGAAATGTTCCATGAGCCTTCAGTACAGGAGTGTTGTGTACACATCACTGGGCCTGCGATCTACAACTCTGCATTTGGGTTGAGTTGTTTTTCTGTAATGGTCTTTTTTTCTATTGCAAAGATAAGGGTTAATGACAACACTTGTCTGAGAGTATGTGAACAAATGTTTGTAGAATGTTCCTAGCAATTTTACTGGATTAGTAAATTAATGGTTGTGGACTTCCCTCCAATAACCATGACTTCCCTAGCACAGAGTAGTTAGTACGTTTCTAATACCAGGCATGGTTTATATCTTGTTGACTTTGTCTTAAGTCCAATTAGAGAGCTGTTAGTAACTGTAAAGGTTTGCATGCCATTGCTGCAACCTTATAGGGTTATTGGTGCCAGGTTGATATATTTTATAGGCATTATAGCTAGGTAGCACTGTTGGTTTTTTTGTTTTTTTGTTTGTTTGTTTGTTTTTTTCTTCCTTTGGAAGTTTGCATCCATGAAAGTAAGTTTTCAGGGAGGGGGCCTTCAGATCAATTCTAGCCCAGGTATCTTTGGGTCTTATTTCTGAAATACATGGTTTCTTCAACAATAGGCTCTGGTTGGTAACCAAGGGCAACAGTAATAGTTTTGTATGCTTTGGTAAGCTCTTGGATATGCGTGGCCAACAAATCAAAACAGGAATTCTCATGTCTGGTACTGATGTTTTGTTAGGTGGTTGTTGGCTCTTGGAGGGAACACCGTAAGTTCAGATGTGAAAGGTCCATTAAAACTATGTGTGTATATTTATACAAGGAGTCACATGTACTGTATGGACTTTTGGTAAATATTTAATAATATGATTCCTTGTGGCTTTTTTAGACATCCTTATTGTTATTTTATACATCTCATTCTTTCTTCTGTATTTACCTCTCATTGTCTTCCCTAAAAATACCCATTTCTGTTTCCCTGATTAGATTACTTTTATCCAGGTAATCCTCTCTATGTTGCCTCACAATCCCCCTATCCTGGAATTGGTCCTGCTTTACTTTTCTGGTTTCTGTAGTTACTATAGGCTAAAGTACTCACATCTTACTATTTGGAACTAGGAGCCTCCCAAAAGAAAGAAGATTCAACATTTTTGTTTTTGGATCTGGATTACATCACTCAATATTTTCTTTCTAGTTCCACCCACTTGCCTGCAAAGTTCACAATTTTATGAATTTTTCTTTACAGCTAAAAGAATTTCACAACATTTTCATTATCCTTTATGAATGGAGCTTCTAGAATCTCAAGCACAAGTTCTTGGTGCAAAGTTTTATATATATATATATATATATATATATATATATATATATATGTATGTGCGTGTGTGTGTGTGTGTGTGTGTGTGTGTGTGTGTGTGTGTGTATTTCAATAATGTGTTTTATTAAGTTATTTTTAAGCTAACATTGGGAATTTGATTTCTAAATGGAAAACAATTTTTACAATAAATCAAAATAGATCAATATTAAGTGCTTTGAAAGTACTATTTATTTACTGAAATAGTGGTCACTTTTATATGTAACAACAATCAACTTTCTGACAAAGAAGTTGGGAAAATACCCTGTTTATATTAGCCTCAAAATAAACTTAGCAATCAGCCTTACAAAGAAGACAAAATAAATTAAATTGTTGATTGTTGATAAATGGTATTTTTATTATCCTCCACTTCCAGAGTAGAGAACTCTGGGGAGTTTAGAAAAATGTGGAGAAGAGAGCTAGATGACTTTCAAATCATTCTTTTCTAGCTGTTCATGAGCCCAGACTCCCTTGCAGCAGGATGTGGCCATAGATCTGAGTCTAGTCAATGAACAGTTAGCAGTTTTTACACTGAATGCTGTTTCTGGTAATTATATATGAAAAATTCCCATAATCTCTCCTGCATGCCCTTTTTTGTCTTCACTAGCTAATTAATTTTTTAAAAAGTTCACTGAAATGATGGCTAAGACTGATTTTGCCTTGAAACCAAGAGAAAGGACTGCTTCCATCCCTCTGAAGCCCTGGTTTGGATTTCATCAGAGTGAGGTGAGAGAAAAACATACTGTGTTAAGCCTGTAAGATTTAGAGTTTGATCTTTGGGAACAATGAGCAGTTCCCTAACTGATGATGAGAGGCATTTATTTTTGCTTTTTTAGATGTGAAAGTAAGTTAGTGGAAATCCAGGATAATGCTTTAGGATTTTATGAACAGTTTGTTTTCCTTTGAATAATTCAAATTAAGTTTAACTTAAGCTTATAAATCCATGTGAAGTTTTGTGAAGGTATTTGTTGGAATAATATAGAATGGGAAAACACAACCTTTATTTTATTTTATTTTGTACCCTGGCAAATATGTTAACATGAATTAGCTAAAACATGATAGAAGTCACTTATATGTGTTTGACTATCTTCTATTTAGTTGTAATAAAAAATAATTTTGAACTGGAGGACTTGCTATCTTTTTAGAATCCTCAAAATAACAAGCATTTGTTAATTATTTATAACTCTGTCATGTGTGTTGAAAGAGTTAAGAATTTTAATAGAAATAATAGTTGATATGTAAAGATTTTTGAGTAAATGATGTCAAAAAACTAGGTGCCAGGAAGAAAAATGTGCTAAGACCCCACAGATAGAAGACAATCTAAAATTTGATTTTTAGAGCTTTTCAATAATTATGGTATAGTACAGTGTAGCAACTTCAGAGATGATTAAACTTCCTCATTTATGTGAATATATATTATATGTACATGTCCCATACATACACATACTTGCATATACATATATATATATATATATATATATATATAGAGAGAGAGAGAGATACATATATACAAGCATACATACACACATATATACATACATGCATACATATAAAAACAGAATTAGAGTAGTAAGAATTAAATAAGTGTTTATACTTTTTGCACCTAAAAGACCTACAAACTTTTTTTTCTTCGTGAAGTCAACTAGTTATATTTCCAAGTCTTTTCTATACCCCGTATGTTCCCCCCTCACCACCATTTCTCTATTCAGCTAGACTGGCTGGCCTGTAACTTCTGGGGATCCTCAAATCCATGCCACAGTGCTAGAATTACAGCTGTAAAACACTGTTCTTGGCTCTTACATGGGTGCTTGAAATCCCAACTCAAGTGCTCATCCTTATATAGTGAGCAATTTTCTCATTGAGCTATTTTCTCAAACTCCTGTGTCTTCCTTCTCATCAAACATCGTTTGATGATTAATTCTCATTGTAAACATAGCTGGGCAGAGATACCTGTATATAGAGGGTGCCATCTCATAAGCAGAGATCATTCACTAAACAAAGAGAGAAAAAAGACAAAGGCAAACTGAGCACCACGATTTACCATTCCTGCTTCCAGACTGTGGATGTGACATGACTACCTACCTCACATTCACTGGACATGCCTTCCTCCTTGCAGTTGTTCACTTTATCTCCTTAAACCATAAAAATAAACCTGAAATAACGTCTTCTTTCCTTAACTATTCTGTCATGTAATTGTCTACCGAAACGAAAAAGTAAATAAACCAGGTGTGTTCTGATGCCAGGATAACAAATTCCTGATTAAATGGTTAATAGACTACGAGGAAAATAAAGAATTAAAAAGTGAGCCCAGTGATCACAGCACATATTTTTATCTTTGGATGAAGGCGGAACTTATGGCAGATATCTGTGCCTCAACATTGCTTTTCCTTCTGTTACTGAAGTGACAAGAACACAAGGTGGAGTTACTGTGGACAAGTGGCCCACAGCAGAAAGATCAACAGGATAACAGAATTGTCACTTGTAGCTCCTATTTTATAAATTATGCATCCATTTGTAAATGATCCATTTGTATATGATGGTAAATATTGATTTTTCTGTACGTAACTGAAAACTTAGAGTCTAGTGTCATGGTAGGAGTTCACTCATGTTGCCTGTTCATACTTCGCTGTCATCTAGAGCAATGTGCTTAAATTTCCATTGACAATGTCTGTATTGCTTTACTGAGGTAAGTTCCCTTAAGATCCTGCTCTGTCACTATGATAAAAGTGACTAGAGATGAGAAGAGACTCCACCCAATGACAAAACACAGTAATTACCTAATCCCCTGCCCTGTCTTTTTTTGAGCTTACACTAGTGGGCAGAGCTCCCCTGTGTTACTCAGCTGCAGGCAGCTACAGCTGGCTTTATCATAACTTTTTGATGGCTTCGATTGACTTCCTATCTTTGTTTTATTTTCTCACTCCTTTTCTAGTACATTCTGAGACTACCTTAAAAATAAACCAAATGTACTCTAATTTAGAAAATCCAAGATAAGTCAATCATAATGAATTTAAGTTTCTGTTACAATGAAAAGATATATTATTAATATTTTGGAGTTATGAAGTTACTGTATTAAGGGTTATTTTAACAAATGATATTAATTTTGCACAGTATGTTAGAGTTTCCTTTCACATATTTCAATGTTATTTGGATAAGCTGTACATACACTTTCTTAAAAAGTATGAATCAGTTCGTCATTTAATTTACATCAAGTAGCACCCACTTAGCGTCAACTTCTAAAACCTAAGTGCTCACTACAATATCTTCAAAAGAAACCTAAATAAGCAGCATTAAATGAGAAAAGAAAAAAGAAAACAGCAAAAATATGTGAGGTCAGTAAAGATTAGGATATACAATTAAATCACTTCCTGACTCTTGAACTAATCACCATATACTACAAAAGGAAGATGGATTTATGAAAGTAAGATAAAACTGTGTTGCATTGGGATGACATAACAAATTATTAGAAGCTTGGAAGCTTACATGGTCAGAAAACTGTTTTCTCAAAGTTTTGATTGCCTGAAATGCAGATGAGGGGAGGGGAGCGCTTCTGGAGACTCTGAGAGAAATGGGCTCTATTCCCTTTCCTGGCACTAATTACTTTTCTATAGCTCATGTCTTCAACCACATCTCTGTATGTCCTCTCTTTCTCTCTCTTCTTGATCCCCTTCTCTCTCTCTTTTTCTTTTCATGAATTCTGGGTATTGCATGTAGGTGGACCATAAATTCACGTTTATTTTACTTTGAACTATCCACAAATAATGTCATATTTTCAGGTTTAGGGACTGCACTTAACTTTTGGGGTTTGACAAATTATCCATTATGAATTGTTGTAAAGGGTAAAATTAAAGATTAATAAATCAAAATTACACTACCAGATTTTAAAGGTTTAAAACATTAACCAAATCAGAAAACAGCTGCGTAGATGTAGTTGGGAGGTAAAGGTATCTCAGCAGACAGAAAGTTCAGATATAATCACAAAAAGCCTTTGGAAGGTAACCAGTAAATTATATGAGATGTAAAGAGCAGAAGAAACAGTAAACTTTAAAGTGACAACAACCAATAACTATAGATAGTACAGAAGAATAAATCTCATATGTACATTTTCTTAAATTTTAGCTAGATTAAAATGTTTTATCATGACAGCAGTCTTGAAAAGACCATAGTTCTTTCTTATTACACATGGAATCAATGTTGTATGTAAGTGTCTATCTATCTCCAATAGCAAACATATTACAGTGAAATCAATACACCATGCCACCTTCAGTTTTTCTTTTACTAACATATTTAACAACTAAGAGCTAATTCAGAGATTTAAGGTGTGAATTCTGTTGGCAAATATTTTCTTGATAGTCAAATTACCACCTATCTGTAAAGAGATTGAAGAATCTCATAATAATTTTAATAATTAGAGAATGCTGCCCATAGAAGTTTATAACAACTGACTTCATTTTATTCTAAAACATTTTAAGAATTACTCAGTGCCATAATCCCTGTTTTTTTTTCTTTGTTTGTTTTGTTTCTTTGGTTTTTCTGTCATAAAAAATGAGGAGCTTAAAGAAGTCAACATCTGTGTTTATAGTGACTGTTCTGTTTCCTATGTGGGTAAGAAAATAAGAATCATATCTAACACATCATACTTTGAAAGAAGTTCTTATGTATTAAGGAATAATAAGTGATCGAAATTTAAAATCCACTGTTGAGTACTTAAAAGCTCTGGATAGTACCACATTGACAACTGCCAAATTTTAAATAACAATGTATAGAATTTAAAGGGAAGGGAAAAATTAAAGACAATATGACTTCAATAATGAAAATTAAAATATGATACAAAGGAACAGAAGGGAGACTAACAAAGTGGAATATTAGGTTTTATAAAGAAAAGTAATATGTTTAATTGTTATGTATAGTTAAAAGAGAAAAGGTATTTGTGTGTGTGTGAAAAACAATGAGAGATGAAATTGTACAAGGGGACAACACCAAGGTCTTCTAGTTATAAAGAAGAAAAAAAATCAAGCTAACAAAATATCCTCAACAGCACAAAGTTCATAAAGAAAATTTTATGCTATGAATATCTACCTTAAAACTTCTTTTCACACTAAAAAGAAAATTAATTAAAGGATTAATCACTCACCTACTTCCAAGTGTCCACAAAAATCACAGGAATTTAAAAGGCTGACTTAAAAACATTTAGAAGGTAATGATAAAAATTCAGAAAAATTGAAACTTACAATGCACAGAGTTAACCAAACAGAGAGATGCCCAGGGGGTACATGCACTAAGATAATCATAAGGCAAGTGATAGAGAACTTAGCAAAAAATTGGAACAGTGATCCTGATCCAAAACTAGAAAAGAAAAAAAAAAATGTGAAATGTAAAGTTCCTATTTTTCCTGGAAATAAATATATTTTAAAAGCACAAACATGGACTCTCCTTTTGTCAATGAGGAATATTTAAGATACAATAATAAAGAAGATCCTCTATATAGTGTACTGTTGTGATTAATATACAATAAATAAGCTTGTCTGTATAGCAATATGATAATATACAGAAAATATTTTAAAATACCAACTAGCAGATGTAAGGATTTGTCATATGGATGCAATTGAAAGCAGTTGTAAGTTTTAATTGCTCAAATATTCATCACCATAATTTTGTTATAACTACAAACTATTTGGAAAAAAATTCCTTATTCATGAAATCAAATAGGGAGGTTTAAACATTTAGAGTAGTTTAATTCTTATCTTTATACTTTTGTGTGTTATACTTTTCCTAGTGTGCAGTTACTATTTAAATCTGAGGAAAATAACTAGGGTCTTCATTATCCTCTTCCTCAAAATTGATATAGTAAATAACTAACACAGTTCATTTGTTTTAATAATAAGTCAATTAACTTATGGTATTGGAATCAATCATCATAATAACATGAAACAATGTTAACAATCTCATTTAGAAAAGCAAGCTATAGGTCAGAATATTCAAATCTCGGAATCTTGCTTTGCATCCAAATGTGTGGTTTCCAGACAGCTTTACACGGATTTGGAGAATGAATCTTTGCAACAGAAGATCATTTTCACCTCTTTAGTCTTTACCACCCCTTCCAACCTATTAGAGAGGAATTCAGTAGTGGAGGTGGCAGGAACCTTGGGATGCATGCCTGACAGGATGGTTATTACTGCCCATTACCCAAGGAAAAGCTTCCAGGTGTTAAAAACGACCCGTTTCCATTCCTCCAGATGGCCTCAGTCAACTGCAGTCCATACATACTTAGGTAAAAGTATCAGGAACTCGTGAGCTGACTGAAGTGTTTCAGAACCTACAAATAAAACTGACTAACCTGTAAATACCGCTCTCCCCACCCCCAAATGAGAGAGTAGCAAAAGCTTAGTAAGTCACTAAGATTCTTAAACTGAGAAAGGAATCTGGTTTCATGATTTCAAAAATCCGATTTCATCATCAATTATAGTACCAAATTTGGCCACTTGATATTCCATATAGTACAAAAATATTTCATTAAACAAAATGTGTGTGTGTCCTTAAGCAACACAGATTTTTTTTTCAAATGGACATGCTCTACTTCTCTGGAGAAAATGATGCATAATAATGAAAAGATGTACTAAGAGATCAGATTTGCATCAGTAAGCATGAATTCATAGAACAGAAGTTAAAATCAGAGCTCATGGACAACACTGTACACTGATCTATCTTAATAGGCTGTGCTCAACAAATACTGGTTCAACAATGGAGTGACAGAAATAGGCACAAGAACATTGGAAAAATAAGGGTCCGTTCAAGCTCTCATCTGAATTAATAGAAAATACCTGTGTTACAGTGACTCATGAGAAACAATGCCCCACCCCCTAAAGAAAACGCAATCTATGAATAGTTTGATTGCTATCTATAGGAACAAAGTAAGTGACATCATTTAGGAAAAGATGAAAACTTCCCATTATTTCTCTGACAGATTAGAATATTTAACAAAAAACAAAAAAGGTAAGTCTAGAGATTTTAAGTGTTTTCTCTGCATGTTAATTATCTAGCATGATTAGATTCAATGTGGGATTTTCATAAGTGTGCAAACTGGATTTTGATAATAAAGTCAGTATTTAGGGGTGATTTTCGCTGAGAATCCCTTCAAATGTTGTGTGTCAGTGAGCTGACATTATTTCTCTTTGACATTAGCAGTGACTTTCCTGAGTCATTTATTAATAGGCATTTTTCACTTAAAATTAATAGGCACAAGCAAAAAATAAATTGCTAGCACTTTTATTATTTTTCTATAGTAAAAGTCTACATTTCAAAATTATATAGGCTATTGAACTCTAGTGTCCACTGATACTACATGAAAAAAGTTACATTTGGGACACTTCAGTGTTCTGAAATATCTTCTATTAATATACAACATCAATGCATGAAGAAAAATCTTAAAATATTGGATTGGATATAAAAGAGACCGTTAGAGCTGGGTGAAATGGATTCCCTCCTCCTGGTCTTCAGAGTCCCTGCCTTTGAATGTGCTAATAAAAGTCATCCTTGTCTAGAAGGGAAGGTTTTGTCTCCATCTCATTTTGACACAGAAGAAAAGTGACAAGAAAAGTGTTGAAAGCACATTAAAAGTAAATGGTTAGAAATTACACTCTCTTTTGATGGAACGTTTCCTGCAATAAGTAAGTCTGATTGAAATAATAAGCTATTGGCCCTGGATATGGACAAGTATGTGGTACTTTGAGAAACATGATAAACCATAGCAATCCAATGGACCCAAGAGAAGCCTTCTCCAGTGAGGGCTTATCCAGAGCTGCTGTCTGTCTCTTTGAGTGATGAAACCATCAAAGCCATGGTGATGACATATATGTCATCTCAGCCTGGAGGCTATTTTCATAGCATCACTGAATGGGAAAGGCTGAGAATGTGTATATGGAATGATTGCCATAGCTAGTAACCATCAAAATGGCACAGGATGAATTACTGTCACTTCCACAGCCTTTAACCATTGGCACTCATTTATTACTTGTGGCATATCCCTTTGTGGTACACTTGCAAGAATGTAGACAAATGCAACTAGGTTTGTCTGCCCCAAAGAACTGAAATCACAGCGCTGATTAAATGTTACAAGTGGATAGTGTTGGCAAGTGACTTTGTAACAGAACACCAGTAATCAGGAGATTCAGCAATGATACAGGCTTTCACTGTTTGTTTAACCAGAAAGTGACCTTCTGATAGGAATGCCACCCTCCAGAAGGCCATGCATATTTAAGGATAATGATCTATGCTGTTCTAATACCTTCCTCCCTCAGCTTCAATTATCAATATGGAAAAACTAGATATAATCTTAAAGTCATACACTGTGCCTTTTTTTAAAGGAGTGTATTCAACATACTCAACCATTTACAAATTACCTGTGACTTTCAATCATTTACTTTCTTTGTTGCAAGACTGGAATATTTGATAACAATAGAAACAACTGTAACATATCTAAAAAGGTGACATGATGGATACAGGCAAGTTATTTAAATATAATCCCAGAGGGTGAAAATAGCCCCATAGTCATAGTTAATACAATTGTATTGAGAGAAATATATATAATTGACAAACCTCAGGTAATCAAATCTTGGTTCTGACCTAAGTATTTCAATGGAGTATTTAATATGGATAAATATTGTTCAAGATACATGAACTTTAGCCAGGTGGTGGTGGCTCATGCCTTTAATTCCAGCACTCGGGATGCAGAGGCAGGCAGATCTCTGTGAGTTTGAGGCGAGCCTGGTCTACAGAGCAAGATCCAGGACAGGTACCAAAACTACACAGAGAAACTCTTTCTCAAAAAAAAATACATGATCTTTTATATAATATCCTATTTGAATTGACAAAAGTACTTAGGCACCTGACATTCTACGGCCATAAGAATCTGACAAAGACATGATATCATACCGTTCCTTTAATTCATAGGAAATGTAGAAAATAAAGTTGAAAATATGATAAACTATACATTAAATATTGAAAAGGGGCTCTTTATATTATAAAATTCAATAAATTATTTGGAAGAAGGAAAATTATTCACTTTTGGTTAAGGGACCTGAAATTTACGAAGAAGACACACTTCCTTTTCCTGTACAGGTCAAAGATACCAGTTGATGGGTGCAAACCGTTCTGTGACTTTACTCACTGATTGCTAACACCTAGCTATGGATGAGGCTGTGTGGTAAAGGAGTTGCCTTGTATTCATGGTATCCTGGCTTCCATTTCAACTATCAACAAATAAAAACATTTAAAATATCATATTAAATAACTACTACATATAATTATCATTCTATGACTAAAGATATTAGGTGAAAAATATAGGCAATCATTGTCTTCTTTCACCAATCCTCATTTAGACAGCATAGAATGTGGGCAATTTTACATAAAATGAAGTACAGAACACAAACAGTAAGTACTGCGGAGGAACTCCCAAGCAGAGTGATCGAAATAGTGAAGGTGTTAGAGGCACTGGAGCTTTAGAAAGGAACTTCAGGCTACCTTGATGATTGGGGGAGGGGTGGCTTTGTCAGTGAACAGAAGAGTGATATAGTTTGAGATGCATGGTCCTCTGAGCCAGTCCACTGAAAGGTGAGGAAAATCAGTCCTTTCAATCCCCAGAGCATTTTATTTTAACTTGATCTATGTGACTCCATTTATAATAGGGATGACCCTGCTGTGTCAGAGGGAGGCTGTTCAGGATTTGTGTCCTCTGCCAAGGAAGAATAACCCTGTTGCAGGATTGCACATGATATGTGGAACCACCATGCACTTTTCTCAAAAACTCTGTCTACAAAAGTGAAAAATGTTTCATCTTCTAAGGTGATTGTAGCACATGTCATCAAAGGCCCTGGCTTAAATCACCACTGAGCCTTAGAGAAGAATGGAGCACACTCTTCTTTGTCTTAGAAGATATCCTTTTGGCAGATTAAATGCCCCTTTGAGGATTATATAGTAATGCACTTCCAAATTACATGAAAAAGAATAATCACTCCACAATCAGGCCAGATAATTTAGTAATTTACTTAATAAAAAGTAAAATTGAGTTGCTCTACAACTCAAATTTGAACAGATTTTTTTTCACATACCACACCATGAGTTTACATGGAACCACAGAGAATATAAGAGTTTTTCTTAGAAATTCTCTAGTTTGAGTAAAGTAAACTGAGAGAAAAAATAACATTTTTTCCATTCTTGAGTAAATATATCTTCTCTGAAAATGAGAGGATATTCACTAAAGCTGATGTAACTGCAATTTTCTACAGTTGAATGAGACTGATTTTCAAGAATTTCCAGTGGAGATTTGGTGGAATACGTGGAGATGTTAGAGCCAGACATTTTCAGTGTGAATTATACTTATTATAGTGATTTCCATAGCTGTCATATTCTTGGGTCGGTTCAAGAGGACACAAAATAAAATGGTTGAGTTTCTACTGTGGTTGAAAGTCTGTAGTTTGGACAATTGGTAAACATAAAAGATAAATCCTTGTCCTGTGGTTTTATGTGATAGAAGACATATGTACTTTGTCCATAAAGCCATGACATAAATAAAATTACATATAAACAATGCATTTGTGTTAAATTTGTATTGTTATTTCTATAGGCACCTTGAGTTAAAACTGTTGCTCAAAAAGAATTTAGCATGTAAACTCAGCAAGAGTATACACTTCTTAGTGTAGTTTCATTATAACTGTCTAATTATATTAACTGTAATTATATTTTCTTAATGTGCAATTATTGACATAGTTAAAATTTGAGAACAAAATTATTAAGCAACTATTGGAAGATTATAAACTTCAACAAAGTTTCTGCAAACCGAATTCTCAGAAAATAATCTGCAACTGAGAGCTGGGTGCAGAGTCAAGACAAAAAGAAAGAGACAGTAATTTTACATTAGAATAAACCAGACAAGTGCCACTCAATACAGGTGACCAAGACTCATGTTACCAGTAATAATTCAGTGGATACTGTGTAGCCGCTAAGACAGAATGAGAAAAGTCTTCACCTCTAACGTAATTTTACCCTTTCTATAAACCATAAGCTGTGAACAAGTATTAAACAAAAACAAAGGGGAGGCTGCAAAACACCAGCTCAAGTTTCATTTAGCCAGGGATACGTGAAAGCAAGAAAAATGTGAAATTTTAACAAGGACTGGAAGGTTATGAAGACAGCATGCCTGAATTCTCTCTATTAGATAGAAGAGAAAAATGACTGATTAGAAAACAAAAAAGAGCACATGACTTTCAAATGCTATATATAAGCAGGATTAAAAATATTATCCATTGATGTAGTTAACTGGTGAAAATACAGAGTTTACAGAAGATATCTTTGACGACAATAGAATAATACGTTCCAGAGATCTGACACATAATAACTAAACATGATGCTTCTAGGAAACTATGGTGATGTACGTGTCACATGAGCCTGAACATCATAGTATCTTATTTCAAAGAAAGTAAAATAAAAATAAAAACCGTAGTGGTGCTGTGCCTGGTGTCACCCACATTTGGGAGATGGAGACAGTAGGGCCCAGTGTTCCGGGCTATCCTGGGCTAAAGGAGCCCCTGCTTTCCTGGGCTAAAGGAGCCCTTGTCTCAGAAACTGTTTCTCATACTCTGGCATGATTATGTATTTGGGAAATAATGAAGGAAGATTGTGAGGACCTGGCCAGTTTAGGCTACCCAGGAATAAATAGGATTTCTCAATTAAACACAAAGCAAAATATCACACACACACACACACACACACACACACACACACACACGCACACACACACACACACACACACACGAAAGAAAAAACAACCAACCAAAAATATATTTGGCTTTCCCCATAAATATCTATGGATCTAAATGAATTGTGGTAGAATGGAATTGGAATATAAGTAAGTTTGTGTGTGTGTGTGTGTGTGTGTGTGTGTGTGTGTGTGTGTGTGTGTATGTGTGCATATTTGCATTTGTGTGTGTTTGAATGTGTGTGGAAGTGTATGTCAGAGTGTGCATGTGGATCACACATAGACATACTTAAAATGGATGAGATATGAATGTTAGATACATAATCTGTAACGTTTGTCCTTTGGGAACAGGTGATCATATTCAGACAGCAAAAATTTTGTTACTGTGGGCATTCATCTTCATCTCTAGCTACCAAAGCAGATCCCCGAATAATGCAGAGAATGCAAAATGGGGAAATTTTTGTGAAATTCTATTTAAGTATCTAATCACTATTCTCCCTTGTTTAAAATCATTATCACATTTTATTTATGCTTCACTGTTTTGAATTTTGTATTAAAAATATAAAAATTACTAAACAATAGTTGACAATACTTTTCTTGCTGCTTAAGTGTAGATTCATGGCTGTAAAATAATTCTTATAAATAACATAGTTAACTTTGCAGTATTTATACAAACTCTTCTGTTTCAATGTATATTTAGTTATAGATATGTTTCTTTGAATGTTGCAGGAGCATGTTTATAGTTTGTTAAATTATGGCAAAACAGTAAGGAACCATTTCTTTTATACTTTTGTGGATTGAATCACAGAGACATATCTGTGAAATTCTAGCTCCCCCTTGACAGTGTGAAAAACAAGGGTAAGATTAGATGTGAACAATGGTCTTGTGAACAATAGAGTAGGAAACAGAGGGCCACATGTTTCACTCTTGAATCACTGCCAGCTAACCAGCAGCAGTGGACTTCTCTTTGTCTAAGAGTTCTTATCTATAAAATCTAGTCTATCTTTTGCTGTCAACATGGGTTAGCTGAGAGAGTAATGTTCCTGCATTCCTAGGAGAGAATGCAATAAGAAATTGCTTGTTGGGGGCCCCAGTTATTGGTAATGGGAACTAGTGCACTTATGTGCCTTAGTAGAATATCAGGGGACCTCTGGAACTCCTGATTAATGAGTTTTGTGTGCATGGGGAACCGTGTACAGGGGAATTGATAATTTTCTCTAAATTCTTAATGTCATCTCTGCCCTTCAAAATTTAAGGTGAACGTCCTACACAATATTGGTGTTGAATATTCCCAGACAGATGCTCCTTGTCTGTAGTGCTATCTTTGGCAGGGGATCTGAAAAGGAATCAAAGGTCACACATAAGACACATTTTAGCCTGTGAGTTTGATGGAACACACTTGTTCATTGTCTAGTCTCAGCTCCTCTGGAATTCCTTCTCCAGGCACATGTATAAAAGCAATGAAAGTCTTTCTCATGAGAAGATCCATTTTCTTCTTCATTTAGGGTTCTGTCTCTTGTGAATGTAAAGGTATTTGGATTGTAGAATTTTCTATCCTGGCTAGTTTTATGTCAACTTGACACAAGTTGTACTCAGAGTAAGGAACCAAGATGGAGAAAATGCCTCCATAAGATTGTGTTGTAGGCAAGCCTGTAGGGCAGTTTCCTAACTAGTGAGTGATGAGTGAGTGCCCAGCCCATTGTGGGTAGAACCACCCCGGGGCTGGTGGTCCTGGGTTCTATAAGAAATCAGGCTGAACAAGCCATGAGTAGCAAACAAGCCATTGATCAGCATTCCTCCATGGCTTCTGCATCAGTTCCTGACACCAAGTTCCTGCCATGTTTGAGTTCCTGCCATGACTTTTATCAAGATGACAGTGATGTAGAAGTATAAGCAAAATTAAAGTATTTCCTCCCCATATTGCTTTGTTCATGGTATTATATCACTGCAATAGTAATTCCAACTAAGACGAGTATGTTCTCTTTTTTACCCTTTCCTTTAATTATTCTACTTGTAAAATAAAAGGCCACAATCATCCCAAATGAGCCCTTCTTTATAACCACACAACTGTGCCCTGACAAATAGCCAAGAACCTGGAGTTCAGTTGAAGAGCGGGAGGAAGGATTATAAGAGCAAGGGGGGTCAGAATCACCATGGGAAAAACCACAGAAATAGCTGACTTAAGCTAATTGGAGCTCATGAACTCTGGACTGACAGCTGGTACTGTCATGGGACTGAACTAGGTCCTCTGAATGTGGGTGAAATTTGTGTGGCTTGATGTGTTTGTGGATCCCCTGGCAATGGGACCAGGACTTACCCCGGGTACACAAACTAGCTTTTTAGACCCCATTCCATATGGTGCAATGCCTTACTCAGCCTTGATGCAGAAGGAGGGGTTAGGTCTAGCAGCAACATGGTATAACAGCCTATTATACCATGTTGACTACCCAAGAGAGGCCTTACTTTCTATAAGGAGGGGATTGGGTAGGATGGGGGTAAGTGGGAGGAGTGGGAGAAGAGGAGGGGGATATGTAAAAGGAAAGAAAATCTGTTTTAATAAAAAATTATATATATAAAATGAAATAAAGCCTGAAAAAAAAAAGACAGTGATGAGCCTCTAGTCTTAACAATGACACCTGCCTGCCCCCAGCTGGCCTATTTTATTATTCAGCTTCCAGTCATAATCACACACAGCTGTTTGTATGTCTGTTCTTTAAGCAAAGGCTCCACGCAGAGGGTGGTTGTTTCTGAGCCAGGCTGCTCACTGAAGAGCAAAGCATGCATCTAAGCCATGACCACACCAGGTAGAGAAACCTTTGTTAGGAAGAAAATATTATGTAATATTTGTTTTCTCTCCTACTTCTTTACTCAGCCTTAGGCCAGGGAGAAGCTGAAAGGATGCAGGTTGGTAGAGAATTTTACGAATGCTGAGAGCACACATAACAATCACAAAATGTTCAAGGCTCACAAAGCTTGCATAATTACACCGGCTGCTGGGGCCTTCCGGCACTTTTCAGCTATAATGGCAATCTGGCTAATTTCCCACTGGCTCAATCTTTAACTTCAAAGGCTCCTAGAGCAGTTACAATTATTCTGTGTGTTTTTCAGGTGACCTACACTATTTGTATTGAACTGCTAACTCCTCACACAGGTGAATTACAAGGGATCCATTTTTAATAAAGACCCTCCCACCCAAAATGTTGTTTCAGTTGTTAGCTCCGTCAAACCCTTTAGAGCCTATGGAAAAAGTTGTTCAAGTTTTACTGTCATCTCCCTTTGCCTTAACATCGACTACTCACTGAAATATCAACTGCTGTATGTTCAGTATAGAAATCATAGTGAATTGTTTGCTCCACACATTATAACTGTGAGTGATTTTATGTCCAATAATTAATTCTAATATTTACTGCATAGATCATCAGGCACTAGAATGTATACCCTTTCACAGGTATATAGCCTTTCATACTTTAAAAAATCTATTGGGAACTAGAAACATAGTTCAGTTCTTATGAGAGCTTGTTGTCCAATTGTAACAACTGGAGTCTGGATCTCAGCATCCATATAAAAAGCCATATATTTTAGGTATATATGGGTACATGTTCATTTTCTTTACATTCATTTATTTCCTTTAAACAATATCAGGACCATGCTCAGTGTCTAGCTTTGTAGCCTGCATGCACTTATTTATTCCTTTTGTGGATACACTTTATCCTGTAATCTTTACTGTACAACTGCACAATCAGTAGAAACACCAGGTAAAACTCTGTGTTGTATCACTTGCTACTTACAGCACTGGTCCCCATCTGTGAGCCTTTGTATATCAGATATGTCCTGACAGATTCCCCCTCTTCTGTCTTGACTTTTCTTCTTTTTTGACCTTCTCATGTGTATTAATTTTGATTTATAATGTCTTACCTAGATTTAATTCTTCTCTTTTTGCTTTTCAAAAGGCAAACAAACAAAAAACAACAAGTAAAAGAAATATTAAAAGCACATTGTTTTAGGGAGAAAATCACAAAAGCTAGGAGAGCTTTATTGAGATGTATACTAAATAATGAAGAAATTTTGTAGTGCTTTCATTATATTTATTGTCCATACTATAATGTAAATGCAATCTCCAGATAAATGAATATGACTAAATATGCCACAGCTTCTACATATTTAATAGTAAAAGTAGAATTAAATTACAAAATGCGGTAATAGAGGATAATAATTAAATTATGTGTGCCTGGCAGTAAGTGCAAAGACTGAGATAAACACAAGATTATGAAACTAAAGCACAGGAAAATGTAATAGATATTCTTGACAAAACTCAGAATCATAAAGGTAGAAAGAACATGACAATTAAAAAAAAAGATAAACACTTTTACTGTAGTGGAGTAATTCCTGTATCTGTTTGATGAATGTTAAAAATCAGTGTGTAAAACTTTAAAAAGCAACAGGATATTTTCAGTGAATTTAGCCTCAAGTATTTACAAATTATTGTGTTACTTTAATATATTGTAGATTTGTTCATACTTTCCAGAACGGGGAAAGTTACTTTATCTCCCATAGCTGTGGACTGGAATTAGTGACCAGAGTCTAGCAAATACAATATAGAAATATAGAACAGAGAATGTGGTTAACTGATTATTTTAGCTACCACATAGTACATGTCCATGTGATTACCAACATGGGGAATAAGTCATGTTACCACCTTTTCAGCTGATAAAAAAATAAGCAATTTCCTTGACTCTCAGTCTGGTATTCTTCCTCAAAATCTACAACTGCCTGGTCTTGATAAGATGTCATAAAACTCAAACTGAATGTGAGGAAGGTTATATATTAAAAGAAGAAATCCTGACACAGACTTCTGAAAAGGGTAAAGGGGACAATAAGGAGAATCAATGAAGAGAAGGAGAAAAAAAATGTAAGAGGAACATAAAGTCAAAGAGAAATGCATGGCATTTTCAGGTGGGAGGAGACAGGAGGAAAATGGTACAACCAAAGCAAAGGGCATTAGTGCCAAGTCTGAAAAAGATGAGATGGAGTGATAAATTATCCAATACCATAAACCATTGTTAATTCTTGGCTCTCCTGAGTAGTCAAGGGCATAAATGATTATATTAATTATAGCTGGGTAACCATTGTTTTCATTCTCCTGTCACCCTAGAATTATTTCAAAATCTTTAAATATTATCCTCATTGTTTATTTAAACCAACTTACGAGCTTTCTACATGTTTAAACACTACTGTGTTCCCCCTTCGCTGAGGAGAGCATACGCGGAAGGGGTGATTACTAACACGTTGTCCTTCTGTCTCATTTAAACACACGTGGGCACCGTGCCCCCCATTCTGTTCTCATATGACTTCAGGACTGTTTTTGGCCTTTCTCAGTTTTGGTTTGTTTTTATAGGCAAGGGAAATGTAACCAATGAATCCTCCCAAGTAATTCATTTTAATAAGCTCTTTGATCCTGTCACATTAGAGCCTAAGGAAAACGTTGTTGCTATGTCCCAAGGGTCTTACTTCAAACGACCTTGAACAAAACAGATTATTTAACATTTTTTTTCTTTGTATATGCTAGTCCTGAACATTCTAGCAAGTAGTTCTTTGAGTGTGGAACTCTATAAAACAAAATCAAAACTGATGCTAGCTGCTGTCACAGTTCAGGAGCTTTACATTTCTTATAAAAATGACTGTGTTGTCTATCTACTTTCTAATCTTATGAACAAGGAAGATCGTAAGGAACCTTCACCAGTTAGGAACAATTTCTGTCATTCAATTAGCATTTCCCAGGGCATGTCAAGTATCACAATTGATTTTCTCAGTCTCAGATCACTGTTTATGGTATGGATATGAAATATTTGGCTAGGTTATATTTATTCACAAAGATAAATTGTCAAGAGCAGATATTATTATTTTCTACCTGAAATTGGAAGACATTCACTGA
Organism: Peromyscus attwateri; assembly: GCA_902168425.1. NCBI lineage: Eukaryota > Metazoa > Chordata > Mammalia > Rodentia > Cricetidae > Peromyscus > Peromyscus attwateri. The sequence continues at coordinate 18,536 of CABHPP010140006.1, read as the reverse complement.
AATCTCTGGTAATAGACTGCTAATTGTACTTCATGACAAAATAGAGGCATTCAATTGCTTTCTGCTCTAAAAGTGGACTGGAAAGTGCTGAGCAATGCCAGGGATTTTTGAACCTTTTTCTTTATTATTTACTTTATAGGATAAAATTTTAAAGAAAAATTAACTATGTACTTAACAAATATCACTATGTTATGCACACATCCATGAGTCATCTTCAAATCTTATTCCCAATTCTAACTATGTATAAAACAAAAATTTGACAGTTTTCAGTACTGAGGAATTATTGTAATAAAACATGTCAATGGGAATTAGTTACTTCACAATTTTGTTGTAAATACTTCTAAGGTATTATATATAATTACATATAAATGAGCACATTCACATGTATTTTATTACATATTAAAATTTAAAATCAATAGTTTACAATAATTTATGAATTTCAAAAATGTTTAAAAAAACTGTTATATAGAAAATTGTGTTTTTAATATTTATGATTTTAGCAAAAGTGCAAATATGCTGTCCTGTGAGGTTGGATTTTACCTGCAGTTCTGGAAGCAGTGTGTGGTTTCAGCTTCATATTCAAGAACAGAGTAGATTCATACTATATCAAGGCAGGTACACTGTTGCCCCAAGTCTTTCTGCTGTACTAAATGTTGAACATTATAGACCCTGTGTACACAAGAACATTCACTACAAAATCAGCTCAAAATGAAAGCATACCTCTGTTCTACTTCAAAAGCCACTAGCCCTTTTGGAATGACAATCATGTCTGGAAAATGAAATATCAGGGTATTTGTATTGGTTAACTTTCCTTTCATATGATTAAACACCAGAGTTAATCACCTTAGTAAAAGAAAAATTTTATTTCTCCTCAATGGTTTAAAGGTTTCCACTGGGTCTCTTACTCTGAAGCTTTGGGTCTGTGGCAGCCGTATACACCGTGATGCTGGAGATGGGAGTTGTTTTAGCTATGACCGGCAGGAAGTAAAAACAGACAGAAGACCAAAGGCCATGATCCAGCTCTCTATTTCAAGAATGTATCCCCAATTATCCTATTTACTCATCTGAATCCTCACCTCCTGTGTGTTCCACCATTTCTCGTGGTCTGGAGGCCAAGCTTTCACAACATGTGTTTTTAAGGGACATTAAAATTTTAAACTCTAAAATACTAGAATATTTAATGAGTACGAATTTAGTGAGCCAGCAGATCAATGTGTGTCTCATTATCCATACTCAACAACTATTAGCGTTCCTACAACTGCTCCTGTTATTAGGATAGCATGCTTAGCAACAATATAGCCTACTGGAAGAATTCTTGGTGCAGCTTCCACTTGTCATGAAACAGTATACTGGTCCCCAGGACATACTGAGAAAGGTTTAGTAAATATCTAAATGAAGGAGCCATAACGTACAAAGTCTGAAATAGTGTCCAAATATGAGATCAAACCTGGATTTAATGCTAGCTAACCATAAGAGATAATTATAAGTTATAGTATCCATGAACACAGAAACTACTGACTGTATGCATGGTTTAAGACAACATGGAGTTTATGGATCTTCATGCTTAAGCCAACATATTTAGGTGAAGGTTTAGCCCTTACAAGCTGAGTAAGTACTATGAGCAGGCTGATGATACAGTGACACAGAATTATGATCAAAGAATACAAGTTGACAATGAAAGATTCAAATGACTTTAAAACTTGTTCTGATTAAATTTAAAAACATAGCTGATGAAGTGTTCATTTTCCCCTTTACAGAACTTCTAAGATAGGTGCTTTTCAATCTTGGTTAATTCTTTCAGGTTTGCAGCCTTAGACATCATTTGTTTACCAGCTTCATCTCTCAATATTTGTACATAAATCTGTCTTTTGTCTTCACATTACCACAAAAATCATGTCTGCATGAGTGCACACAGACTGGGTGCTTCTGCCCTTTTATCTTTCTCTGAGTAAGCTGCTGTTTGTTTTTCAAAGCTCAGTTTTAGCATCATAAAATTTATAGTTGTTCTTAACTACTAGTATGAATGAACACTTCCTAAGCACATCCAGTTTCACTACAAATCAGTGTCTCCAGGACATCAGTACTTTCGTCAGCCATGCTCACATAGAAACAGCTCTACTTCAGCATTTTGAAAGCCAGCATTCTGTTTGTATGTGTTTCTCTGCAAGTGCCTCAAAGATAAGCTATTTGCTGGTTTTGTTTTAAATCCAGTGCCTGGTTTAGTAGCTATTGTAGATACTGATAAAGCATGCATACCTGATACATTCATCTACTCATCCCCATACAATTCCCATATGTACTAAAATGGCGTATGGGAATTTTCACATTTATTTACTACTGAGGGGGCTGAATCACCAAATCACTTAAAGTGTATACTTTCTCAAGTTGCAGAGCAAACCAACCCAAACTACAAGTATAACAGCTTTTCTTTTATGCATTTCTTTTGTATAAAGCTGAATCACATAGTAGCATTAGAGAAACCTGTCTACCTGTCTACCTAGAAGACTCATGTTACACCCCTGCTGTGGATATCACTCTGTATAAATAAAATGCTGATTGGCCAGTAGCCAGGCAGGAAGTATAGACAGGACAAAGAGAGAGGAGAATTCTGGGAAGTGGAAGGCTGAGGCAGAGAGACGCTGCCAGCCTCTGCCATGACAAGCAACATGTAAAGATACTACTGGTAAGCCACAAGCCATGTGGCAACTTATAGATTAATAGAAATGGGTTGATTTAAGATATAAGACTAGTTAGCAAGAAGCCTGCCAAGGACATACAGTTTATAAGTAATATAAGCATCTGAGTGATTATTTTATAAGTGAGCTGTGGGATTGCAGGGGCTTGGCAGGAGCTGGAGAGAAAAAACTCCAGCTACACACCCCTTAATCTTATTCACATGCATGGAGGAAAATGTGCTACTATAGACACAGTATGTTACATATTGTCCATGTATCATGAGCACAGCAACACCATTTCCAGGAGGAACTTTTTCTAGGCATGGGGATGTTCCCACATACATCAACTTATGCAATTTTACTAGGTAACAACTCTTTTCCATGAGACTTTGCTACAACCTTCATAACAGAGAGACCACACTGCCTAGATGTAAGAGCAGAGACTAAGAATTTCACAGCTCCAGAGGCCTTAAGTCTGAAACTAAGCTGCTGGCAGGGTGTAGCATGAATTTTAAAAGGTCTTTTTAATAAAAACAAAGCCAGAACCAGATATTGAGGTGAATGCTGAGAGATCAGAGAAACAGAACAAGCCACATCCAACCTCACCTTGCCAACTTCTCAGCTGATCTTGTTTCCTCAAACTGGAAGCCTCTGAGTCCTCACCCAAATAGATTTTAGCTGAATTGCTGCTAAAAGCCAAAAGCTTAAAAAGCCTAAAAGTTTAAAAGGATCTCTAGTTCCTGGTCCTTATGTCTTATGTACCTTTCTGCTTCCTGCAATCACTTCCTGGGATTAAAGGCATGTGTCTTTCCCATGCAAGACATGAAATCTCAAATCCTGGGATTAAAGGTGTGTGCCACCATGCCTGACTTCTGTGTCTATCTAGTGGCTGTTCTGTTCTCTGACCCCAGATAAGTTTATTAGGGTGCACAATATATCAACCACAGCAGGGCTCCTCTTTCAGGGCCAAGGAAGGTGTCCATGCCATGGCTTTCTTGGATTTTAGTGTTGCTTGACTATAGAAAGTATTCTTCTAGTACACCAGTGTTTTTTTTTTTTGTTGTTGTTGTTGTTTTGTTTTGTTTTGTTTTTTGTTTTGTTTTTGTTTTTTATTTGTTTGTTTTATTTTTTTGTCTTTTTGTTTTGTTTTGTTTGAGACAGGGTTTCTCTGTGTAGTTTTGGTGCCTGTCCTGGATCTTGCTCTGTAGACCAGGCTGGCCTCGAACTCACAGAGATCCACCTGCCTCTGCCTCCCGAGTGCTGGGATTAAGGGCGTGCGCCACCACCACCTGGCTACACCAGTGTTTCTATGTGACATTCATCCTTTTGCTCTGTGTATTACAATATCCCCCTTTTTATGAGATTCTCAGCCCTACTGGCTTAGAAGTCCACTCCCTTTCAATAGGGGCTGTAGCTAATTTCTTTAATGACATCTGATACAGACACAGTTCCAAATATTGTGACATACTGTGACATTAGAGTTCACAATTTCAACATATGGATTTGTGGAGGACACAGGTTAAGTCTTAACAGAAGTCAAGGCACGTTGAAGAGAAATAAAACAAGTATGTCTTGGAAATTTTGCAAACACGAAGTAAGATACAGTGTATGTGGAAAACAGACAACAGAGTACAATTTACGTTTGTTATCTTTGAGTAACAGGCTCCAAAGAAAGGGTGGATAATACTAGGGCTCCAAATCAGATCTGGAACTGATGTGAGCACTTCAGGTGGTCAGTCACCATGCATGAAGATAATAACTGTAGCAAAAAAAAAACACTGCTTATTATACTTCAAGCATTGCTGTAAACACCCTGGTTATCTTGCTCTTATCTTTAATAAACTTCATGAAGTAGGGTCAAAGTTAAATCTATGTTGTAGATAATAAAGCTAGGTCACCATCAATCCATATAGCTTCTCTGGGGTCATAATGATTGTACAACCCAAAGCATGACTTTAATATGGATGTCATAAATTAGTTTCTGGACCATATTGCTTGATTTTTATCCAGTTCTTCTGTCCCCTTCTCATTTTTTCCATTTTCTTTTTCTTCAGATTTCTTCTCTCCCACCTTTTCTTCCCATAAGCAACAAATTGTTAAAACATAGAAATTATAATATTTGTTGTTTTTAATTTTTTCTGAGTATGAAAAAGCATCAATGCTTATTGACATGAATCTAATTTAAATATTAAAGATAAAAATAAATTTTTATTAGTGCATTCCCTGGCATGAGTTAGGTCATTTCTTAATTTTTTAACTGAGATTATTTCTCTTCCATTTTGCACCTTAAACTGTCAATTGCTGCAATTCCTTCTGAGAGGTAAGTAGTGAACAGAATTTGTGTTCTTTACTATAATAGCTGTATCTTGAGTCCTTCCTGCCACATGATTGTTGGAGAAAACACATCAGGAAATTCTTAATCTCACTTGTCTACACAGCTTATAGGCAGCTGTCGTTATAAATAAAGGCTAGTGTCAGCCTCGTCAAACTTGAGATTTAACACATGCTGTTGCCACTGAATGAGGGATTTCCTCTCACACACTGACTACGTAAATCGCCTGTTCTCCAGTGGTTTTCTTTGGCATTATATGACCATAAAGCACATTTAGTGACATCGTCTTAACAACATAAAAGACTCATAATGAACCTTGAAAATAAAGCTGGAAATTCCACCAACACAGGATCATTTTCCATGAAATATACCATTATCACCCCCTGGGCCAGAATTATTATTACAAAAAAAATCAGACATCTTGATCAAACTGAAAATTGGAATGGGAAGAAAACTTAAATTTAACTCATTGGACACGTGAATGTGTTTCAGTCTTGGTTAATCAGGAAGTTTCTCTCAAAATATATTATGCATTTGTTATGCTTTTATTGTAAACATTTACAATGAATATGCAATTAAACATATGCAAGCATAATAGTGAGAACAGTCATATTTTGGATGATTAAGGTTGGGAAATGAATGTGCTCATACTTTTTTTTTTCAATCCTTAAAATATCCACTACAGACTAATACTGTTTGCTCATTACTTGATTTGATCTTACACAGCCAATTTAAACACCAATTCATATTTCTCAATACATATATAAACTTTGTAAGTCTGAGTTAAACAGAGATTTAAAAAAAGAACCCCTCCTTTAAGGTGTTCAAATTTAATCTTAAAACTTAAAATTCCTATGGGAGTATAATGGTACATACACTCCAACATTTTTCCTGAGAACATTGCATTTTAGTTCCAACAGTATTTTGGACTCTGCTCTAGTCTATCTCTAATGCCTTGAGATTCAATTAAATATCTCAAAGAAATTAACTTTTTATTTTAATGTGTGATCTGAAATCAGGGATATAAGTATCACGTTAATTAGGATTATCACAATCCATGCATGTTCAGGGCTGCAAAGGAGCAAAATTCATTCCTGAGTTTAGTCTACTGAATATTGACTTCTTAAAAAATGGGATAGAATGTCAGAAGAGTAAATGATGGAATATATGAATGAGGGACTATCCTAATTAAAGTTACTATTGCTGTGATGAAAGATCATGATGAAAAGCAACTTTGGGTGAAAAGGGTTTATTTGGTTTAGGCTTCCAAATTACAGCTCATTGTCTAAGGAGGTCAGGACAGTAACTCAAAAAGGGCAGGAACCTGGAGGCAGGAGTTGATGCAGAGGCTGTGGAGGGACACTACACAAGGCTCACTCAGGCTGCTTTCTTATAAAACTCAGGACCACAATCCCAAGGATGGCCCCACCCACAATGGGCTGGGCACTCCCCCATCAACCACTAATTAAGAAAATGCCCTACATCCATATCTTATGGGCATGATCTCAATTGAGATTCTCTCCTTTCAGATGACTCTTATATCAAGTTGACAAAAATCTAGTCAGCAGAGTCTCCTCTAACTTTGAGGTTTACTTCAACCTTCTCATACAATTATGATGAAGCAGATCTTTTATCATCTTTAGACTGCCTAGTTAGCATCCATCATTAGCAAGACTGTTCCTTCTGTGACTAAGAAGTCAATATGCTGGGAGGGTGTGTATAAGCGGTTAAGAACAAAAAGTGTAGAATAGATTGACTTAGAGAGATTTTGTAGATAACAGTTGATCTTTCCAAAACATTTATTTATTTTTTATTTTTTTAAGCCTTTGTAGTTTATTTAAGATGATTTGGCCTTTTAAAGTAAATGTCAGAATTATGATTCAGATTTTAAATGTGCCATCAACTGACTGTTTTAAGATGATTTTTTTTAATTTTATTTTATTTTACAATACCATTCAGTTCTACATATAAGCCACGGATTCCCTTGTTCTCCCCCCTCCCGCCCCCCTCCCTTTCCCTCCAGCCCACCCCCCATTCCCACCTCCTCCAGGGCAAAGCCTCCCCCAGGACTGAGATCAACCTGGTAGACTCAGTCCAGGCAGGGCCAGTCCCCTCCTCCCAGGCCGAGCCAAGCGACCCTGCATAAGCCCCAGGTTTCAAATAGCCATCTCATGCAATGAGCACAGGACCTGGTCCCACTGCCTGGATGCCTCCCAAACGGATCAAGCCAATCAACTGTCTCACCCATTCAGAGGGCCTGATCCAGTTGGGGGCTCCTCAGCCATTGGTTTATAGTTCATGTGTTTCCATTCATTTGGCTATTTGTCCCTGTGCTTTATCCAACCTTGGTCTCAACAATTCTTGCTCATATAGACCCTCCTCTTTCTCGCTAATTGGACTCCTGGAGCTCCGCCCAGGGCCTAGCCATGGATCTCTGCTTCCAGATCCCTCAGTCATTGGATGGGGTTTCTAGCACAACAATTAGGGTGTTTGGCCATCCCATCACCAGAGTGGGTCAGTTCGGGCTGTCTCGCGACCATTGCCAGCAGTCTATTGTGGGGGTATCTTTGTGGATTTCTGTGGGCCTCTCTAGTACTTTGCTTCTTCCTATTCTCATGTGGTCTTCATTTATCATGGTCTCCTATTCCTTGTTCTCCCTCTCTGTTCTTGATCCAGCTGGGGTCTCCAGTTCCCCCAAGCTCTCTTTCCCTCAACCCTCGCCCTTCATTTCCCCCACTTATGACCAGGCTGTTCATGAAGATCTCATCCATTTCTCCGTCATTGGGCGATCCCCGTGTCTTTCTTGGGGTCCTGTTTTCCAGGTAGCCTCCCTGGTGATGTGAGTAGCAGTCCAGTCATCCTTGCTCCACATCTAGTATCCTCCTATGAGTGAGTACATACCATGTTTGTCTTTCTGAGTCTGGGTTACCTCACTCAGGATGATTTTTTCTAGATCCATCCATTTGTATGCAAACCTCATGATGTCATTGTTTTTCTCTGCTGAGTAGTACTCCATTGTATATATGTACCACATTTTATTTATCCATTCTTCAGTTGAAGGGCATCTAGGTTGTTTCCAGGTTCTGGCTATTACAAACAATGCTGATATGAACATAGCACAAGAGCACTTGCTCAGCTATGTCCAAAACATTTATAACAAGGGTTGTTTTTAAGGATTAACAGAATAAAATAAGAAAGTAGATATTGGTGGGGGGGGGGGTTAAAGGGATGCCTTAATCTGTAGTGTTTTCCTTTCAAACCCAAGGATCTAAGTTTGATCCACTGATACATGTATAAAAGGCTGGTGTACTGGGATACACTTGAAATAGATGCCTGAGGTTCACTGGCCAGTTAGACTAGCAAATTTGGTAACATTTAGATGAGCAAGGGACCCTATCTAAAAAAAAAAAAAAAAAAAAAAAGGGAATGACATTTTTTACACATAAGGTTGGTCTCTGACTTCTACATGCATATACTTGCAAACACATCAACACACTCACATGTACATACATATATTCACACACACACATACATACATACATACATACACATGCACAAAGGAAATATAAATGTTGAATGGAAAGATAGACAATCCAAGACTGACTAATATCCAATATGGTATATAGTGTATGGGCAAGTATAATTGTGATAGCATTCTATGTCAACAATAATGATGTCTTCATTTTAATATTAATATATAACAGCAAACAAATGCTTTTCATGTTCAGTTGCTAAAGATTCAACAGCGGCATGGACTCAGAGTCCAGGGATGGACAGCTGCATGCTGACTTTGCAGCCTCTAACCTACAATATGTTTCATGTGATTTTTGTCTCCAAATCCTCAGTTACTTATGTACATAAATGATAATTTATTATATTAAAAATGTAACAAGATTGGAAAATCCTCTATAAAAGCCATTTATAAACTTCTGAACACATTTCTATTATTCAGCTTCCCCCCATGTCTTAGGGTTTCTATTGCTGTGAAGAGACACCATGACCATGGCAACTCTTATAAAGGAAAACATTTAATTGGTTGGTTCACATACAGTTCAGAGCTTCTTTGTTGCATCTTTGTTTGGCTTAAGGATCAGAGTAATTGTAGCCTCATAGAAAGAGTTTGGTAATGTTCCTTCTGTTTCTATTGTGTGGAACAATTTAAAGAGTATTGGTATTAACACTTCTTTGAAGATCTGGTAGAATTCTGTGCTGAAACCATTTGGTCCTGGGCTTTTTTTGGTTGGGAGACTTGTAATGACTGATTCTATTTCCTTAGGGGTTATTGGATTATTTAAATAGTTTATCTAGTCTTGATTTAACTTAGGTATGTGGTACCTATCCAGAAAATTATCCATTTCTTTTAGATTTTCCAGTTTTGTGGAGTAGAGGTTTTTGAAGTATGACCTGATGATTTTCTAAATTTCCTCAGTGTTAGTTGTTATGTCTCCCTTTTCATTTCTGATTTTGTTAATTTGGATGCTCTCTCTCTGCCTTTTGGTTAGTTTGGATAAGGGCTTGTCTATCTTGTTGATTTTCTCAAAGAACCAACTCTTTGTTTCATTAATTTTTTTGTATTGTTCTCTTTGTTTCTATTTTATTGATTTCAGCTCTCAATTTGATTATTTCCTGGCATCTATTCTTTTTGGGTGAGTTTGCTTCTTCTTGTTCTAGAGCTTTCAGGTGTGCTGTTAAGTCACTAGTGTGAGATATCTCCAACTTCTTTATGTGGGCATTTAGTGCTATGAATTTCCCTCTTAGCATTGCTTTCATAGTGTCCCATAAGTTTGGGTATGTGGTGTCTTCATTTTCATTGATCTCTAGGAAGTCTTTAATTTCTTTCTTTATTTCTTCCTTAACCCATTGGTGATTCAGTTGAGCATTATTCAGTTTCCATGAGATTGTAGGGTTTCTGTAAGTTTTTGTTGTTGTTTAAATCTAACTTTATAGGAAGAAGCAAAGTGCTAGAGAGGCCCACAGTAATCCACAAAGATGCCCCCACAATAAACTACTGGCAATGGTGGAGAGACAGTCCAAAATGACCTACTCTGGTGATAGGATGGCCAAACACCCTAATTGTTGTGCTAGAAACCCCATCCAATGACTGAGGGAACTGGATGCAGAGATCCACGGCCAGGCCCCAGGTGGAGCTCCAGGAGTCCAAGTGGCGAGAAAGAGGAGGGTTTGTATGATCGAAAATTGTTGAGACCAAGGTTGGATAAAGCACAGGGACAAATAGCCAAACCAATGGAAACACATAATTATGAACCAATAGCTGAGGAGCCCCCAACTGGATCAGGCTCTCTGGATAAGTGAAACAGTTGATTAGCTTAATCTGTTTGGGAGGCATCCAGGCAGTGGGACCGGGTCCTGTTCTCAGTGCATGAGATGGCTGTTTGAAACTTGGGGCTTATACAGGGACACTTGGCTCAGCCTGGAAGGAGGGGACTGGGCCTGCCTGGACTGAATCTACCAGGTTGATCTCAATCCTCGGGGGAGTCTTTGCCCTGGAGGAGATGGGAATGGGGGGTGGACTGGGGGGAAGGCTGGGGGGGGGGAGAACCAGGGAATCCATGGCTGATATGTAAAATTAAATTAAATTATATAAAAAATAAATAAAATAAAAATTGGAACTGAAAAAAAAATAAACTGCCTACTTGAAAAAAAAAAAAAGAAATCTAACTTTAAACCATGGTGGTCTGATAGAACACAGGAGGTTATTCCAATTGTTTTGGATCTGTTGAGATTTGCTTTGTGGCCAAGTATGTGGTCGATTTGAGAGAAGGTTCTGTGGGGTGCTGAGAAGACGATATATTCTTATTTGTTAGGATGGAATGTTCTGTAGATATTGATTAAGTCCATTTGAGTCATGACATCAGTTAAGTCCTTTATTTCTCTGTTAAGTTTTGATGTTGCAGATCTGTCCAGTGGTGAGAGTGGGGTGTTGAAGTCTCCCACTATTAATGTGTGGGGTTTTATATGTGGTTTAAACTTTAGTAATGTTTCTTTTACATATGTGGGTGCCCTTGTGTTTGGGGCATGAATGTTCAGAATTGAAACTTCATCTTGGTGGATCTTTCCTGTGATGAGTATGTAGTGCCCTTCTTGATCTCTTTTGATTGATTTTAGTTTGAAGTCTATTTTGCTGGATATTAGGATGGCTACACCCGCTTGCTTCTTAAGACCATTTGATTGGAAAGACTTTTCCAAGCCCTTTATTCATAGGTAGTGACTATCTTTGAATTTGAGGTATGTTTCTTGTTTGCAGCAGAAAGATGGGTCCTGCTTTCATATCCATTCGGTAAGCCTGTGACTTTTTATAGGTGAATTAAGTCCATTGGTATTAAGGAATATTAACGACCAGTGATGGTTCATTTCTGTTATTTTTTGGTAGTAGTGTGTGTGTGTGTGTACTTCTCTTCTTTGGGGCTTACTGCTGTGGTGTTATCTATTGCCTGTGTTTTCGTGGGTGTATCTGACTTCCTTAGGTTGGGATTTTCCTTCTAGTGCTTTCTGTAAGGCTGGGTTTGTGGATAAGTATTGTTTAAATCTGGCTTTGTCTTGGAATGTCTTGTTCACTCCCTCTATGATGATTGAAAATTTTTCTGGGTATATTAGTCTAGGCTGGCATCCATGGTCTCTTAGTGTCTGTATTACATCTGTCCAGGCCCTTCTGGCTTTCAAAGTCCATTATTATCATGGCAGGAAGCAAGACAGCATCAGGGCAGACATGATACTGGAAAAGGAGCTTAGAGTTCTTACAATTTGACCAACAGGCAACAGAAAGTGGTTTGAGACACTGGGTGTATCTTAAGCATAGGAGGCCTCAAAGCCCACACCGACAATGATACACTTCCTCCAACAAGGCCACACCTCTTCCAACAAAACCACACCTAATAATAGTGCCACTTCCAATCAGCTTATGGGGACCAATTGCATTCAAACTACCACACTTGGTAAAAGAAGTGCCTAGGTTTGCTCATTTCACACCAGCAGGAATGACTGCAAACAAACCTCTGAAGACAGTAAAACATTTTCCTTGGGCAAGAAAAGTTTCAGTAGGACTAAAGATGTAGTCATAAAGTTATTCTAAGTGGAAACAATGAACTTAAATAGTCATAACGTTTGATCTCACAATTCTAATTCTAAGCCAAGGTGGTGCTTAATTCTTTTTATTTATACCTTTCAAAAACCTTTCAGTTTTGTCCTCTCAGTGACTTTAGTTTGCATATATTTTTTACTGGTCTGTGAGAAATTTTATAATTGTGTATTATTTTTCATTTCTAAAAAAAAGGGAAAAGAAAAGACTTTATAATTCCCAGACCCCTCCCTCCATGTGGCCCTTATTAATCTTCCCTGGGGCTTTTTTACCCTCTGCCCTCCAATGTGAGGCTTAACTGGGATGGTTCTTGAAATCATAATTGAAAATTAATGATGAGAAGCAGCCCTAAACCATACCATTCCCATTCCTCTCCTCGGTCCAAGAATTGTACAATGCAGATTTTATTTCGGGGACCAGAGAGGTGATTAATCGTCATAAGACCCTGACACTGGCTGCAGATAAGTGGTATAGTCTGGCTGTAACACAAATATGTGGACACCATTCCCATTAATCTCTCAATACCATATGGAAAGGCAAAAAAAGCCCTTGTGAGGCCTCTATAAAGGGAGGTATTATTATGAGGCCAATTTTTTTATATATATAAAAAGGGGCTAATTTGTAACCTCCTTGAACTTATTCATAAGCAAAGGATTTTCTACATCTACTTATAAGGAAAAAATTTTTCCACATGCAAAGATGAAAATGGAGTGTGAGAGTGAAAATAAAAAACAAAAGGCTGAGAACCTGACAGCAAAACCTATGGAGTCATTGCCCTTTGTCTGTGAGAATTGTGATGCTGGCTTGGCTCCAGGATTCAGTCATTGCTACAGCTGACAGAGATAGCCCTCAATATAAGTTGAGTGAATGGAAGAAGAGGGCTTTTTGCTGATTTTTTTTTTTTTAGTAATGTAGCATACTTTAAAACTGAAAAAATAACATACAAATAAAATTATACATATATGTTTAAAATGATATTTTATTTATTCATTTAAATATGTGTATATTTACCCAAAGTATTTGAATCATATCCTTCAACCAAACCTCTCCCCAACCCCCCTGGTGCCCCCTCACCCAATCTTCCCAATATAATGATCTCCTTTCATTTTGTCATTAATATTGTCATAGTTTGAGTATATCTTGTCATTGTGATATTATCAATATTATATACTGTCATGGCTCTCTACCTTGAAAGCCTCAGATGGACTGTGATTTGGGCTCTGATGTGACCCTCTTAGAACAAAGCCTACCACTCCTTATTTTGGCTATTGTACATGTCTCAGTGATTTTGTTTGTAGATGTTGAAATTCTACTTTTAGTTGGTTTCTAGTTGAGCAGTCCTTGAGGTACTCATCCTGATATGGTTTTTTTTCCTGCACCTCAGACATTGCAAACCCAGTTCTCAGTGATTCCCCATTGCATTTGAACAGTATTTATGGCTGGAGTCCAGTTATATTTCATCCTCCAAATTACTGGTTTGTTTACATAAATCATATCTCTTTTTAGTAGTTAAATTGATGGCCTTCAGTTGGTCTTTTTGTAATAAAAACATCACTATTTTCCTGTTAAGAGATAGAGACTTGCCTTGGAATTGGTCTCCTATTTTGTTCCTATAGACATGGAACACCTCCTCAATAGAAACAAACTGACATTGCCCAGTTGGAGAGAACTAAAGCTATTTTTATTTAATACTGATAACTCAGGACAGATCATTAAATGTAAAATATCATAATATCAGGGGTAGGCTTGAAAAGTAGTTTTTAATGATATCTTTCTGACTTTTTTTTTATTAAGAGATTTTTCTATTCATTTTACATATCAGCGACGGATTCCCCTGTCTTCCCTCCTCCCATGCCCCAACATTCCCCCCCAACCTACCCCCATTCCCACCTCCTCCATGGCAAGATCTCCCCTGGGGAGTCTGCAGAGCCTGGTACATTCAGTTGAGGCAGGTCCAAGGCCCTCCTCCCTGCACCAAGGCTGAGCAAAGTGTCTCAGCATAGGTAATAGGTTCAAAAAAGCTGGCTGATACACTAGGGTCAGGTCCTGATCCCACTACCTGCGGGCCCCCCTAAACAGTTCCAGTTAAACAACTGTTTCACTTATCCAAAGGGCCTAGTCCAGTTCCATGGGGGCTCCTCAGCTATTGGTTCACAGTTCATGTGTTTCCATTTGTTTGGCTAGTTGTCTCTGTACTTTTTTCCAGTCATGGTCTCGATCTTTCTTGCTCATAGAATCCCTCCTCTCTCTCATTGACTGGACCCCTGGAGTTCCACCTGGGACTTGACTTTTGAGTAAGATGGCAGGCTAGAAGACCCCTTTATGCGACTAGGTGAAGAAGATAGTCAGAATCAGAACAAGAAAAAAATAAATAGCCATTGTTCCAGAGGAGAAGGAGAACAAGGGGTTGTTGAAAAGGAGTGAGTGAGCTTTGGAAATTCTTCATGAATGGAGTTAAATGATGTACAGAGGAGTGTACAAAATGTATTTAGGAAAAGATGAGCCATTTGCTTGAAAGAATTGAACAGAGAAACCCTGTCTCGAAAAACCAAAAAAAAAAAAAAAAGAATTGAACAAAACAGAGCCTCAGCCACTCTGTTCCATGGTAGGGAAGAGGGAAACAGAAACAAACTTACTAGCTAAGTCAGCAAGAGATAGGTAGTCCTACCATGGAAAAGCATGCTATCAGCTCCCACTAGCTGCAAATTCAGTTGTATGTTTAGGAGAAACAATGAATCCCGTGGCAGACAGGTCAGAGATGGAGAGAAATTCCACTGGCTGCTCTGGCAGAGAACCCTAACTTGATTCTAAGATCACACATTAAGTGTCTCACAACTGCCTGTTACTCTAGCTGCAGGGATCCCATACCCTCTTCTGGCCTCCAAGGGCACCTGTGCTTATGCATGAAAACTTGCATTAAAGACACAATGCATACATAGAAATTAAAATGAAAGAATAAATATCAGCATAAACTGAGTTTGTCTCATGCCCCAAGAGCTTGGAAAGGTGGAGAATGACAGAAGACACCATATGTCGATCTCTGGCCTTCTCATGTACATGAACAAGCATATGCACAGCCATATGCACACATCTACACAACACATACACACATACACACACACACACATACACACACACACACACACAAATGCACACACATACACATATGGCACACATGCAATTCTATTTTATTCTTAATGAGTGCTTTGTGAATAATTACCATAAATATTTGACGTGTAATAGTTGTACAATTTAGCCTGAACTACATATTGATCTTTTTTCTGCTTCTCTTCCTATCTTGAATTACTTTGACTTTAGAATGATGAAATCACTTCGCGTACCTGAGAAACAGCTCTTTCCCCATCAGGTAATTGCTTTTGTTCTCTACTAACAAATTCAATCTGCTTATAGTTCAATAAAGACCTACCTGTATACTTGTGAGGAGCTTAGTCTATAGTTTGCTGTGATGTCTGATTTCTTCCCTAGAAAATTCTGTTTACATTCTTGTCAAGGCAATACTATTTGGGAAAGTTGCTATCTTTTCTATTTTCTTAGGGACATTTTTATAGAATTGTTGTTATTTCTTTTTTATTTTCTTTGTTTTTTAGATTATAATTACAACACTTTCTTATTGGTTTCCTTCCCCAAACACTGTCATACTGTCATATATGTCTTCCTACTCTCTTTAATATACATGGCCTCTTTTTTCATTAATTACATGCAAATATGTATGTATATATATATATATATATATATATATATATATATATATATATATTTCTAAATTCATTTGCTTAGTCTGCATAAGGTTACTTGCATGTATATTTCCAGGGCTGAGCATTAGGTATTATATAACAAACATGTGTGCTCTTCCTTGGAGAAGATTAGTTCTTCCATTCTCAGGACTCCTTATTTGCCTTTAGTTCTTTGTGTAGGCTTGAGGCCTCATGGGCTTCCTCCAGGCACTTTAGCATGTCTATTGCTCTTGTCCTTGTACAGCTCCTGTTTAAGCAGTCATGTTGGTGAGACATTATCAGTATAGGTTCTGGCACTACTAGGAAACTAATTTCTTAAAAATCTCCCTGATCATCTGGCTGTTAGAATCTTTCTGGACCCTTTTCTGCCATGTTCTTGGAGCCTCAGGTGTGGAAGTGTTTTGTAATATATTCACTAGATCTAAGCTTCACAGCTCTGTATTTTGATTGGCTGTATTTGTTTTGTAATGTATGGTCTCAATCTATTGCAATGACAAATTACCTTGATGAGAGATGAGAACCACACTTATGTATGGCTATAAGGACAATATTTAGAGTATAGTTAGGGATTATGCTGGTTTGGCAAGGTGGTGATTATGGGTTTTCCTCCAAGATCCAGGACTTCACTAGCCCTAGGCACATACTTTTACAGTGCTGGGCATGACTTCTCTATCAGTGAGTGAGTCTTAACTCAAATTGGAGAGCTGTTGGTTATCACCTCTTCAACACCCTTAAATTACATTGAATCATTTATCAGTTAAATTATTTGGCCTGGATATTTTCAGACAAGTTTTCAATGATAAATTTAAATACTGATAGTCATAGGTATGTTCAAATTATTTCATCTTGAGTACATTGATGGATTATTAGTATGAACAGTTTTTCTAATTTATCCAAGTAATGAATCTATGTAAACAGAGTTGTATTAATCTATTAGTGGATGAGTGTTCCTGTAATCAAATTCTCTCTGTCTGTCTCTCTGTGTGTCTCTGTGTCTCTGTCTCTCTCTGTCTCTCTCTCTCTCTTTGTCTCTCTCTCTCTCTCTCTCTCTCTCTCTCTCTCTCTCTCTATCTCTATCTCTCAGTTTTTTGTCATGATATCATTTAACCAACCTATCCTTATATAGCCTAGGCTAGCAAGCACTGAACTCCACAAACTTGCCCATCTTGATGATAATAGACTGAATCTCTGAAACTGTGAGACACTCTAGTTAAATGTTTTCGTTTACAAGAGTTACCATGGTCATGGTGTATCTTCATAGCAATAAAAACCCTAATTAAGACACCAACTATCAGGGAAAATCAGGAGTACTTGGCAAGTTGAAGCCCCACACAGAATCTATGCACACCTTAGTGCATTGTTCTTCTTTACATTCTGACACAGTGGAAAGAGACAGGTGTATCTATGTTTCTGAAATAGAATGCTCACAACAACCTCATTGACAAAATATTTTATCTCCCTCTCAGCACTGCTATATATTAAAGGATGACAAATTGACGTGATCTATTTGTCCATCTTAATATTAAAATAAGAACTGATGCCTGAAGTTGTGAGTTCTGTTTTTAAACTAAGAAATTCTGGCTGACTGGTTGTTCATTGTCTTTTATTCTGCATTCTCCATATAAATTCAAAACCACTGTCAATCACTCATATAGTTGGTATTTCGGTTTAGATTTTATACAGAACAACATTTGGTAAAATCATTATATATTCAAAATTGATTTCTGAAATCAGCAGTCATGAGATATTTTTGCTTATTGAAGACTTTTTTGTTGTTGTTTTGTTTTTCACTAATTTTTGATTTTGGAATCTTTTTTGTTTGTTTTTTTATTTTTTTATTTTTTTTTAATTTTTTTTTTTTAAGATAGGGTTTCTCTGTGTAGCTTTGCGCCTTTCCTGGAACTCACTTGGTAGCCCAGGCTGGCCTCGAACTCACAAAGATCCACCTGGCTCTGCCTCCCGAGTGCTGGGATTAAAGGCGTGTGCCACCACCACCCGGCTTTTGTTTGTTTTTTGAGACAGAATTTCGCTATATAACAGCCTGGGTTGTCCTGGAACTCACTTTGTAGACCAAGCTGGCCTTGAGCTCACAAAGATCCTCAGGTCTCTGCCTTCCAAGTGCTGGGAATAAAGGCATGTGTCACCATGCCTGGTTTTTGGTTTTGAAATCTTATATTTATTTTCTTTTATTTATTTATATAACCTTAAACATAGAACTTCAATGCACTCCTCTGCATATACCTCTTAACGTTCTTTAGGTCCTGAGTTCCATGAAATTGGAATATAGATGGTCCTTCTACACACACAATAAACTAAAGAAAGGAAGGAAAAATGTATATGTATATTTCTCTATTTTTTATTTTACCTTAACTTGGTTATTATAGTTATATGAAATATAATCTTAATGCTTTTGTGCATACTTGCACATATGCAACAGCATTTTATCATTTTTATTGAGGTGCATATATATTTCCCTTTACTTTTCATTGCATTTCATTTGAATCTTTGAACCCTGATTAATGTGCATTTTCAGTGTCC
Organism: Peromyscus attwateri; assembly: GCA_902168425.1. NCBI lineage: Eukaryota > Metazoa > Chordata > Mammalia > Rodentia > Cricetidae > Peromyscus > Peromyscus attwateri. The sequence goes on along the minus strand of CABHPP010140006.1, from coordinate 140 downwards.
TGACCAGCCTCTCTCATCTCATTTCATGATTTGATTTCATGCATTGTCTTGCTTGTCTGCACAGTTTTGCAGAAAATCCGAGGACTTACAGACTTATTTCAGTCATGTACTGTTATTCTCTGTGATACTTAATGGTGCTA